>VWZO01000742.1:223057-260795 GCA_013396975.1 Bucco capensis
TGTTAAACAGGAGTGGCCCCAGGACTGAGCCTCGTGGGACCCCACTCGGGACTGGCTGCCAGCTGGATTTAAGTACCAGGGCTTGATTCTTTTCTTAATCCAAGGAGATGGAGGAGAAAACCTACTAGGCAAGGAGTCAGTGTAAAGGGAGCTGGCAGTGCTTTCCTGAGTTGGCAGACAGCTTGAAACAATGGCTCTGAGGAGTGTGTCCTGCCTTCATTCATCGCACTAGGAGACTTGCCACCAAGTCCCATGGAAAGAATGTGAATGGCCATATTCAGGGTTTCACTACTGATTATTTTAGCAGACAGGATGGGGACAGGGTAGGAATGAGACCCATATGGGAAGTGGGAATTGCATGGTAGGAAGTAGGGAGACAACACACCAGAAAAAAAATCAGGGAAGGGGGGAAAAAAACAAAGACAGGAGGGGGTGAAAGAATAAACCCTCAAGGGCAGACATGATGATAATAAGGTACTTGCTCTTTATCTTTGGGTGACACTGGACTCAGCATGGCAGGAACAGAGCTAACAGGATGAAGATAACTAGGCCATTTCTTCCTCATTGCATGTTTCACTTGTCTGCTGTGGCTGCATCATTTGGGGACGATTGTTCCCTGGCTGGAGGACACAAAATGCCCTTTCAGCATACCCCAGCCTATGAGGCGTGAGAAAACATCTTTTGGTCAGGTTGAGCTTAGTCACCCAGCCTTGGCCAGAGCATCTGGGCTCTGCCAGGGATGAGCACTGCTAGAGAAGGTTTCTTGATTGCCAGTGTCTTAGGATGGGAGGAACCATATCCTGGAGGTGTATGGTCTTCTCAACTTCTCTGCAGAGAAGCAGACTGCCAGCTGTTCTCAGGGGAGGTGAATCCCACCCCAAGGATGGGTGGAAAAGAGTGCATGTGTTCCATGCTGGATGTGCCTGTCCTCCTCAGTGGTGTGCCAGAGTCCCTGCTCTGCTAAACCTAATGGTGAGCCACCTTCTTTCCAGGTGTCAGATGCTTAGGAAAGGAACAGGTAGGTTTGTGTTTCTTCCTTCCAAGAGATAGCACATTACTGCTCTGAGAAAGCCATACAGTACATCTGTATTACTAAATTCAATGAACCTGGGGCTTTCTCAAACACCAAGGCCAGCTAGCATTGAACCACTCCTGTTCATACTGGTTGTGCCAATTCCTGTACCACGCCTGGAGCTGTGTGCTGGCTGGCTCAGGACAAAACTGTGCAAGAGACAATTCTATTTGACGAAGCAGGCAATACATCCACTGCCTGGCAGTATTCAATCTACTAGAGTAGAGGAGCCTAGATCCTAGATTACCCCAGACAGGAGCCTCATATGTGCTGCCCTGCCATTCCGAAACCATCTCTGGCTACTGACCCTGGAGCAAAGCAAAGAGTGAAAACATCTCACCACAGCCCAAGAGGATTTATCAGCCTTTCCTCACCAGGCCCTCGCTTGGGTCTCAGGAGCTCTGAAAGCAGAAGAGATTGCTAAGCTCTGCAGGGCAAGTGACTCTGGTTGTTGCTGTCAAGAGAAAGAAAGGAGAAGTTGAGGTTTGTGTCAGAAGCTGTTGGGATTGACAGCTGCCTGTTAGTGCACAACGGGGAAGCGTCCTTGGCACTGCGAGCAGGCAGGATGTTTACTCCCAGAGATTCACAGAAACTATCAGAAAGGCTTGTGATAAGTGGATCTGATACGTTCTACAACCCTTGAGGGCCTTTTCCTAATTTGCCATGTGACTTATCAACCTGTTATTGTCCTCTAGTGCTTTCCACATATTGATGGCACTGACCTTGAAAAGCCCCTGGCCTAATATGTTGAATGATATCATCGTGTGTGGAAAGACAACAGCATTCTAGGTCAGAGGCTGGAGGGGGACGTGTGAATGTAGAGACTGAACAAGCTGGAGACTATTTCCAAGGGCCAGCTTCTGCAGGCCAGGTTCTCTGAGGGATTCATGAAGCAATACCCAGGCCCTGGCACTGCTGTCAGTGCAAGACAAGAGAAGCAGCAGCTGATTTGCCTTCTTTTCTGAGCCATGCAAGGCTGAGCTGCTGCCGAGTCCTGCAGTGCTGGCTAGTTAAGTCACACTGCAAAAAGTGGAATTGTTATCCCTCTTTTAGAGAGTGGGAAATGGGAAGGGTGCTTAAAGTCCTACAAGATTGCAGAGCATACCACTGGCAGAAGAAACAACACCAGTCTCCCAAGCCCCTGCTTTTGCCATTTCAGGTGGAGTTCTCCAAACTGGGAGATTTGAGAGATGTTCCCACGATACCAGAGGCATTGTTCTGGGATCATCTCCCTGTTTACAGAGTCCCTCCTTGGTTTCTTATCACCATTGCAATAAACACTGACCCAAGGGAGGTCACTTCCCCTCCTGCTCAGTCAATGCAGCTAAGGTTATTTCTCTATACAGGATAATTTGACTTGGAAGTGTTTCATGTGCCATTCCAGATGCAGCTGCTGGGTGAAATGCAACCAAGGATCAGGTCTGCAGGCATCTTTTCATGCACTTCCAACGTATGGAACACATAGCTAAAATACATAGTGTACACGTCCTTCAAATTAAGGCTAAATATGGACTGGGTGCATCAAATCAAGAAGTATAAGGTAGAAAGACATTTGTCCTGCAACCAGAAAAATCCTCTCCTGAACTGAGGAACCAGTAGCTGGTTTATATTGTCCAAGCACAGGGGATATTGAATCTGAGATTCCTGATAGGTCAGGAACTAAACAAACTCAGCTCTAGTCTTTGCTCCAAACAAAATGTAATGTAAACTCTGTCTCAATCCCAGTTTCAGACAAGTCTAGTTCCATCTCAGTAATACAAACCTAGTTTCTTATTGTCATTAGGCATCTCCAGGCTGATTCCTGATTACATTTCTGATCCATTTTCAACCACAGAACAAGAGGCAGGGAAGAATATCTGGTTTTCTTGCTCCTTGGTTGAAGGTTTGCTGAGAAAATCCACAAATGAGAGTCAAGAGGTGGTAAATGAATGTTAGTGTGGAGACTGACCTGGGAACCAACCTTATGCAAGAAGATGCATGCTTTTCCTCCAGAAAACAAGGCAATAGCTCAAGCACCATGACTTTTGCAAGCCCCTCCTGCTCAGCCTGTGAAATGGCCAAGAAGAAGGGGATGGGTGAACCTTCCCTGTGTGGAGAGCTCAGGCTGTTTGGGAGAGCAGGTGGCATAAACCAGGCTGAAACAGTCACTGGCCTCCTCTTAGCAAGTGGCACCTGAGAGATGCAGCAGTTTGTTCCTGCTTGGGAAGCTGGCAGGATACAACAGCATTCGAGGAGCCACTTGGGGCAGAAGATGCCTGTATAATCCCAGACATGGGGTCAGCAGTGGGTGTATGTCTCTTACCACACACTGCCATGAAAACCAGGGTCCTGCCACAGGTCTGGTGCAACCAGGGAAGATGGGAGTCTGCCTGTGCTTCTCCAAGGGGTTTATCGTGTTTCCAGTGGCTGGCACATTGCCAGATCCTGCTCCTGTGTCAGTAGTCCCAGGCAGGAGCCTTCTTAGGGGCATGCCTTACTGAGACAGTGCCATCTCCCTTCTGAAGTTGATCCAAAGCCTTGTCTTTGTTGTCACAAGTTATAATCCACCTTCTGCCATCTGACTGGATGCAGTCTTGGCCAACCTGCTGTAGGTGACCCTGCTTTAGCTGGGGGGATGGAGTAGATGATCTCCAGAGGTCCCTTCCGATCCAACCATGCTGGATTCTGGGAATCCTCCTTTGCTCTGGAAGAAGCAAAGAATTGGATTTGCCTAGTGCAATATCCACGTCGTGGAAGTAACACCTGAGATTCGTAAAGATTTTTAAGCATGGGTAGGAATTTCATTGGGTTTCTCAAAAAGCACTTCAGCTCCACTAAAAATTCCAGAATCTCTTTGAGAAAACGAAAGGCAACACTGTTAGCAAAAAAACTACTGGATGCCTTTCTCATTTTTAGGCATCCCTTTAATTTTAGGCTCAGGCACAGTCTGAAAATCCCTTGTGGTCTCCTGTGGCCCCTGGTGCCATAACTGTGCCCACAGCAGAGGGAGCATTAAACTCATTGCCCACGGGAAAGTGTGGGCAGTGATACCCATGTTCCTAGAATCCTTGGATGGGTAGGATGAGCTCATTAGCCTTCTGGCAGTCATCCTAGGAGAAGGACAACTCTGATTCCAAACCCGGGCAGATGGAGCTAGTTTAGGCCTGGAAGGCCTTCCAGCTAAGAGGTTAAACCTCTGTCCTACGGACTTGGCTGCCAGTGTCCAAGCTTGCTAGGCCCTGGCAGATGACCCTTAGGACTAAAGGGTGGGTCCAGCTCTGTGCATGCTGTGTCTCACCTAAAAAAATCCCTAGCGCAGGCTCGAGGGTGCTATCTGCTATCCTCTTTTTATCAGCGCGCTTGGAAAAGGCGCTGAGGAGGAGCGTGGATGGAGCCCTCCCTGCAGCTTCATTCGCCAAGCCTAGCCATACAGTTTTAGGCTGGAAAACATGTGGATTTTTCCCTCCTCGGTGGCAATGCCATTTACGAAAGAGCCAGAAGACCCCTCTGGTCCCACAGGTGAGGGTCTTGCAGCTCGCAAGAGCAGAGAAGCATCCAGAAGAAGGAGGACAGCAGCTTTCTTTCCCCTCCCCTCCCCAGTCCCCGCACCGGGGCTGCGTGGCCCTTGCAGCTCCTGCGGCGGCCCCGAGGCTGGCCGGGCGGCCGCTAGGTGGGTACCGAGGGCCGGGCCGGGCCAGCGGAGCTCGGGGGACGGCGGGCCCGCTGCCCCGGCATCTTCCCGGGGAGATAGGGAAGCTGCCGAGCTGCCTCTCCTTACCAAACCCGCTGCCGTGGGGCGGGCGCCTCGGGTTCGCGGCGGGAACCAGGAGCTTTGCCGGGCCGCAGACCCCGCTCGAGCCCCAGGTGGAGAAGCGGGGCCCAGGGTGTCCCGGTGCTGAGGATGTAAGTACAGGACCAAACAGGGTTGAATGTGATGCCGTCAGCCCCCATTTCCTCAGGAAACGCTGGGAACCTGTGAGCAGCCCGTGGCCAAAACCTTCCTCAGATTTAAGCCTTTCCTTTGGAAACGGAGCCTGGGATTCCCTAGCATGTCCATAGGGAGCATACTTCTGGGACTAAAGTAGACAGCGGTGGATGTTGGTGCTCCTCCATGCCAGCCTGGCAGAGAGGCTGCTGGCCTGAGAGCCTGGCTCCCTGCAGGCTGCGAGGCTTTACGCCAGGGGCAGGACTCTGCTCTTCCCTGCTTCCCCTATTCACCTTTTGCAGCCTCCCCACGAGGCTGGTGGAACACTGGAACAGGTTGCCCAGGGAGGTGGTGGAGTTCCCATCCCTGGAGGCATTGCAGGTGAGGCTTGCCAGGGCTCTGGGCAAGCTGCTCTAGTTGGGGATGTCCCTGGCCACTGCAGGGGGGTTGGACTAGAGGAGCTCCAGAGGTCCCTTCCAACCCAAACCATTCTATGGTTGTATGATTCTATGCAGCCACATGATGGTTCCCCTCTGTGCCTGCAAGAGGATGAGAACACCTGAGAAGAGTAGGTTTGTCTGAAAGTCTCTAGGAGCTGGAGGGGGAATGACACTGTTTGTTCCCTCCTGAAAAACAACCCTCCAGGCATTTTTGGCCCTGATATATTGGGGGAGCACAGAACAGAATACCTTCCAAAATGAAAATGTATGGGTTGTGAGCAGAAACCAGTATAGTCAGTGCTTTCTTGCAAAACTTTAAACGCTGAAATGCTTTCCTGCCAAAGAGATCAAAGTGATAGATCAGGAAGTTTTCAGTTTGTCAAAGGCAACTGTGCTGAAGCCATGTATAACCTGATACTCCAGATCTGCTCTGTGGACAGCACACATATCCCATAGAGCATCCAGATGTACATACTTTGTGAGGGTTGGCTTAAAGCAAGTGAAGCAAAACCCCAAACGTACCTTTCCACAAGGTTCACTGCCACCTCCTGGTCCCTGAGCTTTCTTTACATGGAGACATAATAATCTCATCTCTGTCAGGAGGCTACAAGCTTCCAGAAATCAATCCTCAAAGAGGAGAGTCTATTTTTGCAGTGGTGATATGAAGGTGGCAATGCTGCTTTTTCTGGCAACACTGGAGAAATTCCTCTCGCCAGCATTGTCCACCTGCACAGGACAATAATAGCTGATGACTCAGGATGACGAGCTTTGTGACACTTCCATCTCTCTCACAGTTGAGTCACTGGCAGGGATGGGATGGGCCCAGCTGGGAAAGCAATGTGCAGGATGTGTCTCAAGTATCCAGCCAAAGCAGACAGGTCCTTTTCATATGCCTGCCTGCAGGACCTCAGGCCAATAAGGATGGTTGATGCCAAGCCAGACTAACTTCAGGGCTTCAGAAGTGCTGTGTTTCCTCCCTTGGTCCCTCATACTCCCAGTTGCAGGGAAGTGTAGTAGCATCTTCTGGCTCCTTTGGGGAGAAGTAAAGCTGGAGAGTGTAGGAATGGGGCAGCAAGGAACTGTCTCCCCATCCTCCTCCAGCCCTGCACATGGGCACAGCACCTGCTGCATGAACAGATGCACTCAGAAGCATATTTCCTAGTGCAAGGAAGGGTGATCGTGTTTGCCAACACCTTAATCATCCCACTGCTCTCCACAAGCTCCAGGAGTATTTGTAGTTAGAATAATGGTATTGGAGTGTTTGCAATTCCTACTTACCTGAGACTCATTTTTCAGGTATAGTCCTAAAGTAGAGTCATAGAATGTCCTGAGTTAGAAGGAACACACAAAGATCCTCAGGTCCAACTCTTGTCTATGCACAAGAGAACCTCAAAAATTACACCATGTACCTGAGGGGATTGTCCCAATGCTTACAAAATTATTAAATTCTTATTTGTTCACTTCTTTTTTACTCATTCCTGTTCATCTTTTTGGGACAGCATTAAGGGTGTATACAAATCCTAAGCATAGATTTGTTTATCATCATGCATTTGGAGTTCTTTTATGTTTTGGGTTTTTTTTAACTTCAAAATGTTGGGGTTTCTAATATGTTATGATGGTATTTTTGCAGTTCCTTCCTTTCACATTTTTTGTCAAGTTTTCTCTTGAGTAGCTTCACTCTGCTCTTCCTTTTTTTGTCTAGGAATTACACAGTGGAAAAAAAATGTGTTTCAGCATCATGTTATGCAAGTGTAACAATTAATTAAAACATTTCCTCCTTGAAGGAAAACAGAAATTCTTCTAAGCATGCAGAAATTGAGGGCTCAAGTCTGCTTTTACTTATCCTGACATCAGCCAGGAATGACAGCAACAAATTTCATCTGGGTGGAGTTAGCAGTGGAGAACAAGTCCTGGATTTTCACATGTGCAAACGTGCACTTTTCAAAGCATTGATCCTTCAGAATATGTCCTCAGTTAACCCAGGCTCTAGGATAACACTTGCAAAGTCAGTGGTAGGGGCAATGAAGAGCTGGGGGAGGGACAAGTGTGGAATGAACCCCCCTGGAATTGTAACTTCATGGCCAGATGATTATCCAGGAGTGGTTGCATGCTGCAGCAGCCCCAGTGGTGCCACCATGCCATGCAGATCTGCTGGGATGACTTGGCCAGAGCGACGTGGAGCTCAGCATAAGCTAAGCTCCCATGGGCTTTTGCAGCTTCTGAGCTAGCTTTTTCAGCCTGCCCCAAGCTCCCTGTCCCTGCAGCTTGCTTGCTGGGGATATTCCCACTTTTATGATCAACCTATGAGGCATTGCCCTCGTGGCTGTGGCCTCATTGCAGCCATACCTATAGGGAGCCTGATGCAAGCCAAAGCAGCCCCTGACCCATCCTGTGTTCTACTGACAGCAGAGCCTGGGGAGGAGTTCACATGGCTAAAGCTTCTCTGGTTGTTCACTCAGTTCTCACACTGAGTCCTCAATTGAGGACTTAGGATTCAAATTTTGGGACTACTGTCATGCTCATGCAGTTTCTTGGAAAAGACATCATTAAAGCTCAACAGGAAAAGATGTGACAGCTGAGCCAAGGGTGGCATGTATAAGCTGGGCCAGCACAAAACTCCCTCTGTCTTCCTCTGTGGAGAATAAAAAACACCTCAGTTTTTTAGATGCAGGAAATGATGGGAAACATCTTACAGCTCCTCCAGCAAATACATGAATTTTCTGCCTTTTTTTGTCCTTTGTTTATGCTTTTAAACAAATGGTTTCTATTCTGGTTTAATTTGCATTTTAAGCTGCATTTTGGGATTGTTCTTTTATTTTATTTGGATCTGACACAAACTTCTGATTTCGAGTGCCCCTGGGGTTAACAACATGAGAAAGCTCTGATTTTATCTGAATGCATTGGACTGAACTGAAATGTAAACTATGGACAGACCAGCTTACTTCCCAGATGTTTCTATCTGTGGTTTTTCTGATGGTCCCACTTCCCAAAAGCAACTGGGGGATGCTCTTAGTGTGGCAACATGGCCAGGAAAAGTAATG
This sequence comes from Bucco capensis, assembly GCA_013396975.1. NCBI lineage: Eukaryota > Metazoa > Chordata > Aves > Piciformes > Bucconidae > Bucco > Bucco capensis. The sequence goes on from VWZO01000742.1 coordinate 231,515, forward strand.
TAATCCCTTGCATATGACAAGGCAGGAGATGCCCTTCCAGCATTTTTTTTATCACTCACAACCCAATCTCTGTGCCCTATCTATCCAAATTTGCTCATAACTAGCATACTGCAAGCAAGGATCAACTCTGCTTATAGGGTCAATGTATTTATATTTCTTTTCATGGCCATGGCAAGAGAAACTGGCTGCCTACAACATTTCCTGTCTCCATACTGTCAAATAGCTGCCTGTGCATCTCAGGCCAATGCAAGGAAAAAGCCCCTTTTTCCTCTGTTTCTCCCAGAATTTTCCTTGAAATGAAAAGGGACATATTTTGGGTTGTCCTTCTGGCAGGGCTGTGCTTCAGCAGCATGGGGCCCCAAACAACAGTTAGAGGTAAGACTTCAAATGTCTTTTATAAAGCAAATTTCCTGTTTCTTCCACCCTGCTGTGGCCCCAGCTATGGGCAGCCTTGCAGATGCTTGTGCCCAAGGCCAGCTCAACTCTCCAGGCTCTTCCCAGGAGCAAATGACTCTAGGAGTGGAGAAGGACTCAACTCCCCAGCAGCCCCACAATTATGAACAGGAAATAAAAAAAAGATAGATTTGAGGAAAAAGGTTTTCCTGCCCTGTTACTACAGACAAAATAAAGTCTATACCTTAGATCAGCAGCTGAAAGCACTTTTCAGTGGCTAGTTTTACTGGAGTCATCTCTGGCTGACAGAGGTGATCAGGCATCAGAACTGCTGAGAGCCTTTCCCAACTCCACTATCAGCTTGTGATGGGACTCTGGGCTTGGCTTGTGGTCTTTTTAGTCTGTGTCCTCAAAAATAGAAAGGAAGGCAACATTTCACTTCTCCCCACGACTGTCTCTCTTGTTTATTCACAGAGGAGAGAGACCAATTACTTTGGGTTTAGGATACCAGGGCAATGCCTCTGTAACACAGCATCTTTATTGGAGGAGTCACAGAAGTCACTGCTAAACTGGGGCTCCTTTTCTAGTGCTAAGGAAATGCTTCTGTTACAGTGTAAAGAGTATTTTCCAGACCCTAGGAATATTCTTCCTTCCCTTCTGTCCCACTGGTTCCACTGAACCCACCACTATGCTGGTACAGTCTCACCACAGCTATTGTGTTTTCTGCTAGCTCTTCAGGGTGGGTGACTAATTTTCATCTTTTATCAACAGAGCAATTGAGAGACAACAGGAATGAGTGACTTGTCCAGCTCCAGGAGATTGCCACCTGCAGCCCCAAGCCCTGTGTCCTGGTGACCAGAATGGCTGTCCCTGCAAGATGCATCTCCAAACCACTGTCCTGCCACAGCTCACGAGCCTGGGAGCTGCAAGGTCTCAAAGAACAGAAGCCTGGGATTGGCTTATATGTGGAGGAGCTGGCAGGATCTCCATAGGATTTCCAGCTCTCTTGCAGGGCAAGGACAGGCTGCCTTGGCTATATAGCAACTTGCTCACTTTGTTTCAGACCCAGCGTTGTATTGATTCCTGGCCCAGGCCTGTGATGTGTCCCCAGCAAAGGAGCTGTGAGAGAATCCCTCCTCAACCAGACAGAGCTCAAGAGCTGCTGCATGTGGGCTGGCCAGGACATGAAGGGCAGGTTCAGTCTCAAGCCCTGACTATTTTGTGTTACTTGGGTGAGGATAAGCAGCTGTAAAACACTGGCATGTGAATGATGCTTAAGGCCTCGGGCAAAAGCAAAAGCCCTGGGTGTCAGATGTGTCTTCATGCCTTAACCTTGCTTTCTCCAGCTAAATAAACCACATTTTTACAACACATCTTTACCTCAAATCTAGATTTTCTTATCTCAGTGCTTGCTGCAGTTTACCTACAGCATTCAGAGTCCTTCTTGCTCTTTGAGCCAAAAGTATGGGAGCAGAATTATCCAAAGAGGAGCTGCTTTAATAGTCCCAGCCTGACCAGGAGTAGGAAGTATCAGACATCTTGTAAAGAGCTTGTGATATTTCCAGCTTATTTTCAAACCAGTGTGTTTCAGAGAAGTTGCCCATGGCATTTTAAACAAACAGCAAGCACTCTTGGTGGCTTTCCTTTGCCAAAGTGCAGTTTCACAGGTCTCCAGGAAGGAGTGAGCAAGAGTCTGGGTGGGATCAGAAAGATTTAGATGTCACCAACAGAAACAAAGGTCACAAATTGGTAGCAAAGGTTGGGTCAGGACTGCATCTTAGAAACCTCAGCATAATATCAGCTATTTCATGTCGATAAGCACAAAGGTCACCAGCCCAATAGACACCAGAAAATGTTTGTGCTGCTTTTTGGAGGATGACAGGGCTCCTGCCTTTCTCCACTGACTGTCATACCTGGGGCTAAAATGCACTAGTGAAATGCAGGAGGCAGAGGTACAATTTCCACTAACTGAACCTCCTTACAGGAAACAAGTGTTTTTCCTTCAAATGCTCAGGCCTTTTTTTTTCCCTTCCTTTTTTACAGGAATGGTGTTAAAGTGCAGTTGTCCTCTGCAAAGCACTTTTGCATAAATAATTCTCGCCCAGTCTGATCCCTTTGTGCATTCAGAGTCAGACCTGGTGACTTCAGGAGTGAAAACACAGTCCAGTTGCTTTCTTACTCCTCTGATCTGTGCACAAATAACCAAGTGAAGCTTGGACTCCTTTTTTTTTGATCCCTGGGCACCATCAACAGACTCAAGCATGACATGAACTTGATGGATGACATCTGGTAGGAGAACTGGCCAGTCCCTGCCTCCCTCAAGCCAACCTGCTCAAACTCTTTAGGCATGGGGAAGGGTTGGACCCTGTCTGGATCCCAGCTCTGTTGCTGAGCCCAGTGAACATTGTAATATTGCTTGGCAGGTTGCTGGGGAGCACCCTTCAAATTGTCAGCTACTCAGCCTGGGGAACCAATTGCTCAAAACCAAGCAGTGGGAAGAGAAGAGGAAAGGGGATGTTTGCACTACTGACCTCAAGCCCTAGTGTAGATGCCCAATTTAGGAGCACAGTCTCCCAGCCTTCTCCCTGGGCTCAGCGGATGAGCATGTCCATGCACCGTGGGACCCAGGGATGCTGCCCATGTGGCCAGGCATGTTTGTGTTTGTCATCTCCGTGTCAGGATGAGCCGGAGGCATGCTCTGCTCCCATCCCCCTCCACTTGTATCCTGTTTTCCGCGTGAAGGAAATCTGGGCAAGCAGGGCGGAAAACACTGGGGGGTCCCGGCAGCCACAGCAGGGCTCGGGCAGCAGGAGCAGGGCACACTGCTCCATACCTGCCCCACAAAGCAGCTGTGACCCCCAGGGCTGCCCACTGTCCATGATCCTGCCACCACAGAGCAGCAACCCTCAGCCAGGGAGCACCCACTGTCAGATGGCTTCATTCCCAGGGAAGCACAGGGACACCAATGAGGGCTGTGAGGCAAGGGAGGTGACACAGCCAGGAGGAGATCCAAAGAGCAGGCACTGCCCCAGCCAGGTGAACTTTCCTCAGCCCAGTATCTTACCTTCTACCCAGTTAGTCTCTTCCCAACACTGCGTGGCCATGGAAGTGATAAATGCTGGTGTGGTGAGGTCGCCAGGTCCCTGTATGGCAACAAGAGTTTGCAGAAAGGAACATTGTTGACATGAGGGAAAAGATGACAGATTAATCACCACAGGCTGAGAATGTGTCCTGATGGTGTGCAGAGCTAGCATTGCCTACCAGGAGAGGGGACAGGGTTTCCAGAACAAAGTACATCATCCTCCCAGTGACTCTTTCCAATTCCCAGTGTCCCCAGGAGCCACGTTCATCTCTGACATGGCTCCTTTCTAACTCCAATCCTCACCTGTGCAGCCTGATGTTTCAGCTCCTTGAAGGATACCCAGAGGTTGGGGCAGCCCTCCTGCACACTAAGCAGATTTCTCTCCACTGCACAAGAATGCAGATTTTGCACCCACTCCTACACTCACAAATTCCTGGACTGAGAGACAGAAAAAACCTCTGCATATGATACCCCTGGGTTTAGATGACTGCACTCTTTTAATCAGATGCTATGGGAGACTCCCAGAAATATGAGTTATGTAGCTTGTGTGTATATGTGAGGGATGTTCTGGGCTGGTCTGTAAAATCATCCTTTGATTTGATTGACAGTAAAGTTATCAGAGACTGGCAGAAAAGATAGATTTAAGGGAGCCAAGTCCATGAACAAATCCTTTTGTAGAAGGACACTGGAGTTTCTTATGACACATGACTGCTCTTGGCCAGAACTGTAATGGAAATGCCTAGAGAAGAAAGCAGTAGATAAGCATAGACTAGGCAATGTGAAATGTGCTGTGGGGATCAAAAGGAAGCATGATCTGAGTGTGAGTGATACTCAGACATAGGATGAGGTGGCAGAAGATGTTAGCTTGGTACTGACAGCAAACATTGATTTCCAACATGAAACAGTGCAAGCAAGACCCATTTCAGAAGGGTGACAATTCAATCACAGTTGAGGCTTGCTTGGGGTTCAGTTTGCTTTCCAGAGGTGGTACAAGAAATGTGTTAATTCAGCCTGATGAAATAACCATACCCCCCCAGCCAACAGCTCTGCCTGTCTGCATGGAAACAGGTTTGGGATGCTGTACACAGAGGAGTATGTGCAGGAAGAGGGCTCTTCCACACAGGAAAGGTATTTTTATAAACAGGAAGTGTATTCTCCTACCAGATTTACTTCTGTGTCCAGTCCTGGTTTAGGTGGAACTGCCTGCTCCAGGGGAAGAAAACAAGCAGCTCATTCACAGGATGGCAGAACAAATCAGCAGGACAGAAAAGCACACATCAGCCTGTTTCTGTTCTCAGTACTGATTTCAGAGGGGAAGTTTTTCCACCAAGTTCAGTGAACTGACTTGAGCTACATCTGGTAATAAATAACCAGAAGAATACCACAGCAATAATAATAGTGACAACATAACACTTGGTTGACTTCCCTGAGACTATCCCTGGTGAGTGGTGCTACGTAGCTGCATGAGTTTGCAGGACTGAGGCCAGAAGAGGCAATAACTGATGCACCAGTCCCAGTCCATGGTATTGCATCCTCCTCTCCTGCCTTGTCCCCTGCCTTACTCAGCTGATGGGCTGTGTATAAACCTGATTTTCTTTTTTTTAACTTTTATTTTGGAAAAATGCACTTTTTGGATGCACAGTGCAATGGAAGTAAGTATCTAAAGCAGAGATAGTTCAGACTGTGATTCAGTTGTACTCCAGGGGAGTACACCTGCTGTTCTCCTGGGCTGACTTTCTCACTGTTTCAAAGGTTTGAGATGTATGAGAAGGAAGAAGAGTTACAGTCACATCCTCCTCAGCATGTCTGTAGCTTGGCAGACAAGAGAGGCTGCTGCAGTTCCTACGTAGCTAGGCACATTATTTGTCACAGCTACTGCCCTTGGTGATACTGCATGCAAGTTGAGGAACTTGAGCTGAAACATCACTGTGTATTACAAACAAGCCTTGCAAGGGTAAGTGCCTCTTGCAAGGGTAAGTCCCTCTGCCCAGCCACCTCCAGCCCTGCAAGAGGTATTATGTGTGATCTCCAGGATATGAATCTTGCCAAGGATGCCTAGGCTGCTCTTCCAAAGCAGTTTCAAGTTTCTGCCTGTTTTGTCAGGCCAGTTTATCTGTTTATGTCTAGACCAGTTTATGACTAGATAAATGCAGTGGGAAGAACTACACATTTCTTACATAGTTCTGTTGGCTCAGAATTTGAAGCCATTTTCCAGAAACCTGATGGCATTAGAAAGCAAATCATATAAACAGCAAATTATTTTCTTTAGCTTAGGCTTCCTGACTAAATCTTCTCTACTTTGTCAGCACACTTCCAAGCCATGCATTAGACAAAATTCCATGTGTGGCTGGGTCATATTCTCAGCCATCTCAAAATCAGCAAAGTCCATGTGGTTGTGCTGGATTACACTTGTCAGAACTGTAGGGACTTGCTTCTGTCAGCAGAGCAGCAGAAGAGTCTGAGACATTGGGATTTGTGGATTTTGAAAAGCACCAAAATACCTTAAAAAACAAAGCAGGAAGATTACTCACTGAAGTTTCATTCACATATTTACATACTTATCTCTATGATGCCCTCCCTTCATATGCAGCATGCTCAGCCTGTGTCAGCCCTTACCAGGAGGTGATAGAGAGCATTTACAGCTCTGCTTCTGCTGTGAAATGCTCTTCTGAAGAGGTGTTTCCTATGTCCAAGGCTTTTATCACTGTAGTCCTCAAAACATAGCAGAGTGCAAGTCTAGATGCTGAACTCTTATCTGTAAAAGTTGGTGCTCACTGATAATTGAACCTCCTCTTCTTTAGCTGGCATTTGTTATTAAACAAACAGTGTGTTTCCTCTCTCAATTAGATTAGTGCAAATCAAGAGCAATTCTGGCTTGGTGTCAGCTTAAAACAGAAACTGAAGGCCTGGAATACTTTTTCTTTGTAAGGAGAAGTTCAGGGAAGAGCAAGATGCCAGATCAGCAGCCCAGGGGACTGTGGTTTTTATTTGAATGGCCTAATTCCCAGCAAATGCCTGTGCCTAAGGTTTCCTATTGAATGGCCCTGCATCTCCTAAAGGCTCCTTGCCAATAGGAAATGCTATTCTCCTGCATGTAGGTGGGATTTCAGGCACGAGTGGGGCTGTGAAGATTTCCAGAACAGGTGTACAGAATCACAGTATGTTAGGGGTTGGAAGGGACCTCTGGAGATCACCCAGTCCAGTGCCCTGCAAGAGCAGGATAAACTAAAGCAGCTTGCACAGGATGGGGTCCACTTGGGGTTTGGATGGAGACTCCACTACCTCCCTGGGCAGCCTGGGCCAGTGCTCCATCACCCTCAAAATATAAAGGTTCCTCCTTATGTTTAGATGGAACTTCCTGTGTGCTCATTTTTGCCCAGTCCTGTCACTGGGCACCACAGAAAAAAGACTGACCCCATCGTCCTGATACTCACCCTTTAAGTATTTACAAATATTTGTAAGTATCGATGAGATCCCCAAGTGCACAGTGAGCTTGGCACTTGGTAAATCCACAGCCTCAACTAGGGGAGAGGTCAGGCCACCCAAGCCCACCAGATACCTGTGCTCTTCACCACCATCATGGCCATGGCCATCCCTCCAGTAAAAACTCGACCCAAGGCATCACATCTCTTGCACAGCTCTCCCCAAAAAGGAACATGAAAAGAGAAAATAACAACAACAAAGGATGTAGCTGCTTCTCTGCACTTATTATTAGCTGAGGAAGGGCTGGGATTAATCACTCCTGCAGAAGCAGCTGTAAAGGATGGAAGTAGTTGATCAAAGTGGACTTTGTTATTCCTGATGTATCATTCTGCTGAGCAATGAGAACTAGTGTGGGGCACTAGAGCTTCAAAAGGACTTTAATGACTCCAAGGCTTGAACCAAGGACACTGCTGGAACTAATCGAGAAGGAAATCCAGGGCAAGGTGGAAATGATGGAAATGAGTGCTTTGGTCTAAGGAATTTTTCCACATCTTTCATTTCCTAATTCCATACCTTTGAGGTAATAAAATTTACAGTGGCGGAAAAAAAAAATCAGTGGGACAATGGGCAATGTTCCTCTGTGGGACAGGGCTACGTGTGGCTTGCCTACACCTGACTGCTGCACCGCTGTGGGACGGGAACAGAGGGCACAAGGATCTATGCCATTTCACCAAGAAGCCTGAGATCTGACATAACTGTGGCCCCTCTGCCTCCTCATGTCCCAGAATAACCTCTGGGCACTCACAGAGCACCTCTGAGACCTGGGCAGGCTCCCTTTCCTCCTCAAACAGATGCACAACAAGCACCTTGGAGTGCATAGCTTTCACATGGTCCCTCTGTTAGCTGTGGGGACAACAAGCCACCCTGTGCTGCTGCTGGGGACTAGAGTAGTAAGCCATGAATGAATACAGAGAACCCCTGAATACTGACTGGGGATGAGCTGTGGGGAGCCTGACTCTTCCACACTGAAACTGCACTGTTCTACCAGCCATAAGCATAGCTCCATGTCTGCAAGGCTCCTCTCATCCTAATTTTGAAAAGAAATACATGCATATCTTTGTTAATGACACATTCACCATGTCCCTCTCTTCTCTCTTTCCTTCCTTTCTTCCTTCCTTGTTTCTGTTTATAAAAGAGATGGATCCATTTCCTATCAAGTAGTGCTACCTTCTCTGAGACAGATGAGCACATGTTGCTCAGAAGCAGCCCTTCTCTCCTACTAACAAAATATTGGTCATCTCTTGAAAGTCTGTCCATGAGCACATTCATATTCATACAGACACTGAGTCTAGCAGAGCTCATCTTAGCACCCTCACTGGATAAATGATTTGGTAGTTTCCATAAGGCCTGACTGCCATGGAGACAGGATGGCATCTCTGGAGGGTTCAGATGTAAAGCTTCAGTTGTGGACACAAAAGCCTCTGAAAGCACTGCTCTAAGTGAGCAGCCCTGCAGAGCTACACTTTGCTCCACCCCTGCTCTGACACAACGTGGTCCATTTGCCTTCAAATGGCATGTGACTTTCTTGAGTGAGGGAAGAGTAAAAATTGTGTCAGACTCTTACTAAGCAGAGTGGTGGGAGTCAGTGTGTCCTGCATTAATCATCTGATGAGGAGTCCTTCTCCTTCTGGCAAACACCATAGCATGAGGGACATGCTAGGCAGGCACCTCTTCTACCAGGAGGTTCAGGCCTGTTGAGTATGCTGGATAGTGCTAGAGCTGTCAAGTTCATGCCATTCTTGAGCAGTAGTAGGGTTTGGAAACATCAGATCTGATGCTGAACTCTCTCCTTTTGGCTTCCCACCAGCATGCCCTTACAGCCAAAAGCTCAGATCTTCCAAGACACTTTGAGCAACAGCCAAGAAGGTGAATGAAAAGCAGGAGGCCTAAGGGTGGTGTGCTTCAGTCCACTTTTGGGGCCACTGCTCAGCTCAGTGTGTGGACATACTTGTAGCCCTCTTCTGCTCAGCTGAGTGGAGGACAGCAGCACCAGCCTCTGCCTTCCCTCACTGCTGTTAGCAGAAAACATGGGAGACATCCAAGCATCAGGGGGTATTTTTGCCATTTTCTCCTTCTGCTTCCAGCAAAGGCTATGGCTCTGGTTTTTGTCACTTCTGTCAGGAGGAATCCAGTGTGCATTTTGTGGTTAAAAGCCAAAACTGAAAGCATTTCCCTCCCTTCCCCTTCCCCAAATCCAGCAGCTGTTGAGTTGGCTGTTTTGCCTTCTCAGCCTAAACATGCAGCAGCACATTCTGATGAGGGACAAAGCAAACAAGCCTCTGGAGAAGACTGACAGGATGAGAAAGGGAGAACCAGGACCATTTGCCTCAAGAGGGAATGTGACACCTCGTGTGCTGGCCAGGGAACTTGTGTCTTGGCTCTGTCCCAGCGTGCTCAGCGCTGCATGGACTCAGGACCCAGCAGGCTTTTCTAAGTCCTTGAGTGTGTTAGAGGGGAGGAGCTCTGTGCATTTTGGTAGAAGACAAATACTGTGCTTGATGCAGATGGGACCTCATGAGCTACTTGCTTTCGGCTTTCATGGAGGGATGGAATCTTGCCTTGCTGATGACCCACAACCCTCCTGTAGCAGCAAGGCACTGTGACTCAGTCCGAGTGTGCAGAGCCCTGCTTCCTCTCTCCCAGCCTGATTTTGCACTCCTCCACAAAGGTGGACCTTGCCTGCTTGCAGCTGTCTGCATCCCCAGGGACGTGACATTAGCTGGAGCAGGGAATTGTCATGGCTGCATCCCCTTCCTCCTGCTGTAGAGATACTCCCTAGGGGAGCACCTGATGTGTGTTGTAAGAGCATTGAGACATCCTGAGCTTCTCCTCTGCTCCTGTGTCCTGCAGAAGGCTGAGGAAAGCAGGTGTCTTTGGCTTCAGTGAGTGAAGAAACCTAGTGCCTCCTGCTCCCTTTTCCTGACAGCAGGAAGGTTGTGGGGAAGAAGGATCCCACTCAGTCCCACTCCCTTCTCTTGAAGTCAAGTGCCTCAGGCTCTTTAGCAGTCCCCAAAGTGCAGCCTTCTGCTGGCAGGAGGGACAGGGCAACCATGCTGAGCTTCATGTTGGACCACAGCAAGGTCTGGCAGAAAGCAGCCTGCCCTGGTGGGACAGTGTTTCCTTCTGAAAAGCCCCTTGAAACACCCCCTGTTCCTTGTGGTCAGCAGGCAGATGGGGAGAGTTGGGACTCCAGGGATGTGTCGGAGGAAGCAGAGTCCTGCAGCCTCAGCAAGCACAGCTGAGTGGGTGGAGTGTGGCATGCTGAGAGGGAATTGCCTTTGTTATTTCCACACATATGAATCCAGAAATCTATTTTCTGGTGATGTCCTGAACTCTGTCCCCACTGTCACTAGCACCTCCACTTTGCCAAAACAAACACAGACGTCTGGCCAAAGAAAAGAACCTGAAGTCATCCTTAGCAGTGGCCACAAGCTTGCACCCAGCTTTACACCAGCACCCTCCTCCTTCTGACCATGGTATCCAGGTATCTATCTGATCTAGCTAGACAAGCAACTTGGATAAACAGTTCCACTGCAGAGCAGCCAACCAACACCATCACACAGGGAGCACCTGAGTCCCAGCTCTCCCCTCCACAGGAAGCCCATCAGGCAAAACCAGAGGCAATGCAGTGCAGGTGGCATTGCCAGGCACTCAGCAAGGCTGGCCCTGAACCCCAAGCAAATGCCTGCACATTGAAAATATGCATCCTGCTTGGAAATTGCTACAAGGTAGGCAAAGAGCATCTTTGTCTCTCAGAGCTCGAGGGCAGCAGCTTTCATACATGCCCTGTGTGAAAGGATGCCCTGCCTAGCATGCATCCACCTGGACTTCGACACATTTGGAAGACATGTACAGCTAATTGGGCTGATTTCTCTTTTTCCTTTCCATATATAAGAAAAACATACTAAAATGTCTGATTTAAAGACAATGGTTTCCCTCTTGGCTTATTTTAAGATGATAAACTTACTTACTTGAAGTATCTGCCACCATAATTCAATCTATTGAAGTTTTATTGAAGAGCTTCAGAAGTTTTATCTCAAGATTTAGTGGCCTAGTAATGTTACAGGAAAAACAGCAGGCACAGTGATATATCCAAGGCAGAGTCTTACTGACGAGGGAGAAGGTCACCTGCCAGGTTGCATTTCAGCGTTGCACACTGGTTTAGTCTCTTCTCCCTTGCTCAGCAGCACACCCCCAGCACAAAGGATTTGACACCAGGTGATTACCTGAAACTGGAGACACATGGTGTTGGTGCATCTCTGGTTACAGATATTAAACCCAAGCCTTTGCTCTAGCTGATCATGAGTGTGTTACCCCATGGTTTGTTTTTATGTTTGCTTACATAATTGATGCAGTGAAATGAAAATACTGTCCACATAACTGTGAGGATGTATGATGCCCAAATATAACTATTATTCCATTTTAAGGTAACAGTTGCCTGAGGTAGTCTTCACTTTTAATTATTCATGTCTTGAACATGGCATTGTTGCACACAACTACTTGAGGCTTCTCTGACTATTGCCTGTTGTCTGTTTCTGGATCTGAGGCTTTCCTTGAGATTGGAGTGAAAATATTCACCAACTGCCTGAACTACACAGATGTTGCACATCAATTTGACAACATTTACTATTTGTAAGGCTGTTTTAAATAAATAACACTTTCAATCTGAATGCTTGTTGCCATGATCAAGATGGCTTCCCCAAGTCTGCTCCTATGGCAGGAGGAGAAGGAAAGAAGCTAAAAAAAGAAGAAAGGAGGAGAAAAAGAAGCAGTCAAGAAAGGAAGAAAGATGGAGAATAGGAGCCAAACTGAGCTGCATGCTATCCCACAGTTTATTAACATTTGATTAGCATAATGAATATTCAGCTCCATGACCATGTTATTGTTCCTCTTTGCATAGTACTGTTAAGTACAAAAAGTTTCTTCTGTGGGTTTTTTTATTGCAAATTTTGCCCCATGAGAAATGAGTTCTCCTTATCGAAAGAGTCTAAGACTACGGATTAGAGGAAAAAAAACCCAAACCAAAACCAACCCAAAATGAAAAGGAAAATATGTTGCAAGATTGTTTCTTGCAAGTCTCATCAAATCCAAAGCCAAACAATTTCTGTCATACATCCATAACTTACAAGTTACTGTTGACCAGGTTACGCTGTTAAAACCTGTGCGTGCTCTGTGTCTATTGGTATCTTTATAGGACAGAAGTGCTACATTTCAGTACACCACTAGCTAACCTACTGGTTAGATTTGTTTTGAGGATTATTTAGGAGGTGGTTGACAAAGTGGAACAGCACCGTTTTGGAGTCAGGCCAACTTCTGCGGCTGAAATGCAGATCAGCACCAGCGCTCCTGCCCCTCTCAGCCTCAAGATTTACCCCTGAGGCAGAGCTGGAAGGAGATGCGGGGAATTGCTCCTGAAAGCTCCTGGCTCCCGGGATGATGGCAGAATGCCATGTGGCACCTCGGCACGGTCAGGTGGGCTCTCCCTTGGTGCTGCCTAGGGGTTAGCCCGCGGCATGGTCGCTCTGTGGCAGGGACCAGCCGTTGCTCAGTAATTCATCAGACCGTGGGAGAGACAGAGGGAGGAAGGAAAAGGAACAGCAAGCACTGATTTATTTTTGTAAAACCCTGTATTCGGACTCGGGGCAACCTTTGGTCTGGGGAAGGCTGCCCCACACTCCCACAGCCCACAGCGGGGGTCACCAGCCACTGTCCCCCAGCGCTGCACAGGGGTCCTGATGCACCAAGTTCTTTCACGGGCGAGAGGGACTCACACTGCAGAATGGGCAGCTCCACTGTGGGGTGGAGGGGGGGTGCACACTACATCCCTTATCTGCCCTCCCCACCATTGCCCCAGGTGGGGGAAGCAGGGTCCAAAGCCGTGCTGAGAAGGTCTCCAGGCAGTTTTCTCTTCAGATCAATGGACACGCTCAGGAGGAAGAAAAAAAAAAGGAGCAGAATTGCAGCTCGCCGGTGGCAGCCGGAGGGGCTGCAGGGGCTTGCTGCCAAGGCAAACAAGGAAGCCACCTGATGTGACCGGGGTCAGATAAGAGAGCGTCACTTCAGGAGCAGGTGCTTCCTGCCTCCTATGCCCAGCCCAGCCTGCTGCCCACCGCCTTCCCACTGCCTGCCCATTGCCTGCCCACTCCCTGCCCATTGCCTACCCACTGCCTACCCATTGCCTACCCACTGCCTATCATTTCCTACCCCCTGCCTGCCTGCCCACTGCCTGCTGCCTATCCGCTCCCTGCCCACTGCAGACAGGCACCCATAGTCACTGGGCTCAACCTCATATCTCCCCCAGGGAGTGTGGAGTCTCACAGGGAGGGGATGGCTGCATGCCACTGACATCTCTAGTCATGGACCCCAGTGCAGGGGAGGACCATGGCTGAAGGTGTTGAGAGATATCCAGGTGCATGAAGGGGCTCCAAGGTCAGCCAGCTCTCCCAGCCTGGGTAGCCCATTCCAAAGCCAAGGCAGGGGCTTGGCTGCTAGGGACCCTGCAGCCAGCAGGGTTACAAGGTGTACTGTTTCCTGACAGTAGCCTTCTCTGTATGCAACAAAATAGATCATATTAATGAGGAAGGATGAGGTCAGCACTTCTTTTGGGATCCAAGTGTCAGCTGTAATTCAGAAATTGGGCTCTTTGTTTGCTGCCATCTTTCTCTTTTCCATCCTGGTAAAGCCACAATTACTGGAGAACATGGCTCCCCAATACGTTTAAACCTACTGAAATGTTTCCAGTCCTATCTGAAGATGAAAGGAGGGATTATGTAGGAAACTGAGAGTGTTTTTGTCTTCTCTGTGAACAGCCCAGATGAGAACACCAGCATTCAGGTAGGAAGCTGGGGCCAAGTCTGGTTGGGAGGCTTGTGCAGCTATGTGATCACCTCATGCCATGGTTTGTAGCACATGCTGCACAAGGCAGCACCAGACCAGAAGCTGCATGCACCTACTGCCATGTCCTTGATGTCCCCTCTAGGAAATCCACAGCTGGTAGACAATGTATGGGGAGAGAGGAATGTGTTTGGGAGCATATGCAGTGTGTGTGTACATAGGTATGTGATGTTGTCCTCATAGACACAGAGGAGACGCAGGCCAGAAAGAACAGCAGGCAACATCTGCTAAGGAGCTGTTCCTTTTAACTGGACATAGAGTGACTGGTGACAGCCTTTTGTTTAACAAGTCAGCATTTTACCATGACACTTTCTAGAAATAAGAGAAGATCTGTAGTATCCTATAAATGGGCAGAAGTACCCTCAGGAGGTAAATCTGGTCCCACCCACGAGGAAAGGTGGACTCCAGCCTGTTGAGGTTATGCTTGGATTTGTATGAAAAGGTGAGAAATCATTTTCATGAAGAATGCTACCAATGGCTACAGCAGAAGTTAAGGTCTGGACATCATGTATATTCCCTATCTTTGTCACTGATGTGCCTTGTGAATTTGGATCAATCAGCTTTGCAAAAGAAGGGGGATAAAATAACAAGTGCCTACCATGATGTGGTGGTTCCAGGCTTCACCGATCACTTACTCTCTGGCAGGTGAGTATGAGACTCATTGTGAATGGGAGAGGAAGGTTTTCCAGAAGTGAACGGGTTAATGCTATAAAGCTCTTTGAGAGCCCTGGGTGATTAATTAGCACAAGATGAAGTAGCAGAATTGGGCAGAGCTGAGAGGAGGTTTGTACCTGAGGGCTCTCTGCTGGCTGATGAGCAAGCAGATCAGAAAGGCCAGATGTAACCATTACAAATACGATTGTACTTAGAATGTCAGAAATTTCCCAAACAGGCAAAAAGGCCATTGTCTTCCAAACAGTGCTCAAATGCCACATCACTCAGGAAGCCCTGCATGTATTCCTCTGATCACGCAGGCACATCAATGGCATCTCTGCTGGATCATGTTTCCTAAGGGGTCAACTCCAGCTCTAGAGCATGCTCTTTGCCTTGGAGAGCCTTGGGGGGCCAGCAGTTTGCTCTATCAACCCATCAGCAATAGAAACTGTATGCATCTCTTCCCGGGGGTGGGATAGCTAGTTCTGTGTCTGAATGTACTCTTTGCTATCAAGTTCTGGTCGAAAGACTTTGCCTCAGATGGCATGCAAGTTCAGTGCTCTCTCTGCAGCCAGCTTTAGGCAAATGACAGCACACACTGCGCAGAACAATACTTCCAGAGGGCACACTGTATATAACATAGGACAGGGCAGAGGCACCTAAGCAAGCTTGGAATGTATAAACATTGGTCAAAATGCAGTCCAAGGGAAAGAGCTTGGGGTTGACTTTGGGCAAAGGGACTCAGTGAAGATGGAAGACCCTCTAGGTCTAAGGGGGCCCTCCACGTCAGGTGTCTCCAGCCTAGCTTTCCATGCCTGTGCCTTGCTCTAAGGCTCTGATGCTTTGGTACCTGGATACCCCTGGCTGTGCTATCTTCCCTTCACACTCTCTCCTTTAGTAACTTGCTCCTGTGCATTATCTGTGGTCGCTTCCTTTTTGCTCCGTTCCCAAACACCAGGTCTATTCTTGGAACGTCCGGCTAGAGTGCTTGTATTGACGTCAAAATTACTCAACAGTTATTTTCAGGAAGGACCTGATTTGCATTTGAATAGGGTAGCTTTTTAATGTCTCAGAAATAAGATGCTGTTTTGGGACAATGTCTGGAAAGATTCCCCAAGGTAAATGTAAGGAGGTAAATTGCATGCATGTCTTTTCTTCTAAGGACTACTCTAGTGGAAGGAGGATGGAGGAAAAAACCCAACCTGTGTGGTGTGGAAGAGCATGGCTGCTTTCCCCAGAAACCCCTTCCTGCACTCTGTCCTCAAGGCCTGGCAGGGAGAGCACAGTGCTGCTCTGGCTTCCTGCCGGGGAGGAACTGCAGGGCTCACAGGCCTCTCTTGAAAATACTGTGGGAAATGTGAACCAGTTACTTGTGGATGCTCCGGAGGAGGAGGGGAAACAGAGGTTTAATGAGGATTTTCCTGTTAAATAAATGACCAGTATCATTCTTTCTTTACCACCAAGAATCTGAGTTTGGATGCATCTTGGTCAGTCAGTCTCCCAGGTAAAGGGTGGGCTGAGCATCTGGAGGTCTTGACAACAGGATCGCTGTATCCACACTCAAATATAGGACTTTGCAATCTCCTCAGCCTTTCACATGCTTGAGGGTTTGGTGTTATGTCCCTTGCTCTTTGCTGTGTAGCTGATGCCTTGGATGAAATCTGAACACCATGGTCTTGTCTGTGCATGAGGCAGCCAATTAACAACACATTCACTGAATCTAATGAACACACATCACAACTTACAGCTTGCTAAAGCTAAAATAAATCTCTTCAGGAAAACCACTAACTCAGCCCATGGGACAGGATTTTAAGCTTTATCAGATCAGGGGTGGGGGTGGTCAGGTTTATTACACTCATGCCTAGGTTTAGCACATTCATGTATGGTTTCATTCATAGATGTCCAGTGCTTTTGTGTGTGTGTGTGTGTGTGAGATTGTAAGTAGAAAGTTTCTCATGAGCTATAAACTGAAGTGCTGCTTCTCCACCACCAGTAGGGAACTGGGTGCTGTTCTGCTACTGCCAGTCTCCTGTGAACCAAGTTGTCCATTAATGCAGACATGTTCCCATACAGTGAAAGGGAACATTGGGGCACACAGGGCTACATGGATTAATACCACCTGATATCCTAGGCTGTAGTTTCCCTAGTATTAGAAGTTTCCTACGTGCAGAACTCAGATGGACAAGGCTGCTCTTTGCAGGGGAAGATACATCTTGGGACTCACCCACACAGCTCTGCTCCATGGTGTGCTTGATTTTAAGTAGTTTTGCCACTAGAGGTTGAGCCTTTGGCTCTTACATGATCATTTGATCTTGCAGTGCTTCATCTCCCCACCTGTGAAATGGGGATGACGTTTCTGTCTGATTTCATGAGGAGAGAGGGTCCTGTGAGGATTCTTGGACACAAGAGTAGTAGATGCCTTCTAAGTATCTATGGCCAACAGAAAGCAGCTTCAGATATTACCTGTGTGTAGCCTGAGATGTTAGAGGTAGCTTTTCCCAGAAAGCAAGCTGCAACCAGGGCTCTGAGCAGCTCTTCAGAGCTGTCCTGGGGTTCTGCATCCTCCCTAGATGTCCAGCTCCAGCGTGTCCCTTACTGGGACTGCTTGGATCACACTGTTAAGGTAACCAAACTCAAAAATCAAAGCTTGACTTTTCTGTTCCAGCTCTTCCCTGCTCCTCACCCAGCCCACTTCAGCAATGTACTCAGGGCAACGTGCCAAGGCCTTATTTTCTCTCATGCTGTTACCAAGAAGCATTCCAAGCTCAGGCTGATTGCATGTTTGTGCTGAACAGTGCCACTGTTTACAGATAAACAATCCATAGCCCCATCCATGTGCTGTGTGCAGAGCAGAGTGGCCTAGGCTGACCTCTCAGGTTTTCCGCTCGCTCTCCTTTGCACCACTGAATGTATTGCTACATCTGTTTTCCCTTCTGAGTGTCTCTGGGGAGGTGAACTTTAAGTCCTGCCTAAATTGTGCAGGACTTGCTGGCAGAGACACTGCCTTGGTCTGTTGCCCAGCCAGACCCTCCAGACTGTGTCCCCAGCCAGCCTTGCCCGTGAGGATAGTGCCTTTGGCAAAGGGAGGACTGGTGCATCCACAGCATTGCAGGACCTCCAACAGCAGACCCAAGAGGGACACCAACATCAGTGCCACCATTCAATTATCAGGCAAGCACCAACCAACCTTACTCAGAGGACCTGTTCTTTTGGATGTCCCCTCTGGCCTAGACAGCAGAGACACAAGCAGCAGGCAGCATCTAGACCACCAAAAGAGCACTCCAAGAAAGAACCCTTCCTCTAGTGCCAGGAGGCAGCTAATAGTTTGTATGTGACTGAGGACACTGCTTTGCTGTGACATTGGGGCATCTCTGTCACAGAGTCATCCAAGTGCCTTTACTAGCCTTCCATGTTATCCCTAGGGTGACTAATGCTTGACTAGATGCCTTCAAGGCAGTTTGATGAGGAAAATTCCTGTGTGAGAAGGAATAAGAGTGCATTCCCAGCTAACAGCTCCATGTTCAGCCCAGGTTGCAGGGGAAGGATTCCAAACTGTTCCTGGATAATACATCTGATTGGCTAGTCTCAGCCCCCACTTGCAGTATCCCTACTATCCTGTGGAAAATGCACACAGCTCACTGACCCATCCCATCCTCAATATTTGTTTTGCTAATCCGTGCTGTGTCAGCAGCTGCAAACGCTGAGCGATGAGACATGGCACAGCCTACCATGTGCTGTGTCACTGGGAAACATGTCCTGCTTGCTAAATCAGAGCCTCTATGGTTTATTGAAGGCCAGAGAGCTTCTTATCCCTAACCTCTTCCTGTACTTTTCCTTGGTAGCCATGTGTCATGTACATGCAGCACAGTGCTGTCAGACTAACCACACGCAAAATATCAGGAGGAGGTTTTGTTTCAGTTCACCCTCTTCAACAGCAAGATGTAGGTCTGGCTCAGTGTTAGGTGTAGGAAGTGAGTGCACCCCATACCAAAGGCACAGCAAGGCATTCTCCATCCTTCAACTGCAATCAGTCAGGGTAAGCATCCTGACTCCTTGTTTGAAGTTGAGGATAGGAACCAAGCCTAAATTACATTTCAGTTATGGTTGTGAGCTATGCTGGCGATGGTCCATGCCTTCAGTAGGGTTTCCCATGCCAGACAGGTCTAAACTGAAAGGTTAGATAATATATGTCCATGGGTAGGATGAGCTCATTAGCCTTCTGGCAGTCATCCTAGGAGAAGGACAACTCTGATTCCAAACCTGGGCAGATGGNTCAGCAAACTCAGCACTTCCCAGAAAATAATATGTTGCACCTTTTTGCTTAGGAAGGTGAAACTACCACCCAGGGAAATGTTCGAAACACTGCAAGGAAGCTTTTGTCTTTGTTCGATAGCTCAGTATTGGCCAGATCATTTACTTATTGAAAGCCTGAGGGTATTGGCAAGCCAGTGAAATTGTGTGTATTAATCCACCTGAAGATCTTGCTCAACAAAGGTCAGGATCTCAGAGTGCAGTTATTTTCTTACTGACTGCCAGTGTAAATCAGTTAGTCTGAGCTCACTTGAGTGACATAAATAACAGCTGATTGAAAGGAGAATGAAGATGTGAAGTAAAAGAAGAGTCATTGACTGGCTGTGCCATTTTATATCAGCTGAACATGAAACTATGAAAGTGTAGGATAAGCAACCTGTGGAGTGATTAATTTCTATAACAGTGGAGAGTAGTTTGTAGACTTTCAAATATCTTCTGGGCATATCACCAAAAGAATGTACTGAAGACTTGATTCTTCAAAGGTTCCCTGAGATCCAAACCAGGCTCCAGGTGTGTGTGCTGGTGGCTTTTCACCAGCACCCTGTACTGTCAAGCCTCAGGCCATAGTTTTTCCTTCTCCAGCACAGTTTAGGGTAGGGATTTGCCTCAGCTTGTCTGTTTGGCTAACCAGTGTCTTGGATGATGCTAGTGTTTCAATTTTCCAAATGCATGAGGCAAGCTAGCAAATCATTTCTTATGAGCAACAACAAGTGATTTCCTTCATCCTGTGCTCTCTTTGAGGAATGTTTTTAAAAGTGTGGTCAGTATCTGATCTTCCAGGTTCAAACCCAGCTTTCTTTTCCTTTAACTGTTCCCAGTCACTTCTTGGTTGCCCACAAGAAGCAAACTCTGCAAAACTCCAAAAGGCAGCTGGCCATGTGTTGTGTTTAACCTTTCTCAGTGTTGCTGACTACAGCAGCATTCTCCCAGGCTACATGAGCTTTACTGCAACTGCACTGGAAGGTACAATGGATTTACTAGTGAATCCACCATCACAAACTTTTAAGCAGGTCTTCAACTAGTGCATTCAATTTTTTTTATTTGCATCTCCCACTTTTTTACCTAACAATATCAGCCATTTCACAAGGGTTATTTTGCAATCTATATTTAATATCTCTTCTGTGTGCTATCACTACCTCTTTTTCTGACCTTCTGGGTATTATTAGTGTCTTTGTTCATTATTAGTGAGAAACTGTAAACACTTCTGCTAGAACCTAAACTAGTTGAAAATAGTCTGAAAATGTTTTCTGTGTGTGTGTGCAAATGATGATTGATTAACAATAAGGATTTGCAGAGCTGTTGTTGTTCCTGAACACTCAGTGGGGTAGATTTCTCAAGTCTCTGATAAAAACTAGCTATAAAACCTACATTTTTCACCTGACTCAGAGGTGCTTTTAAAGTTCCTGGGTCCATGCAGCCCAGGTGCTCTGGACTGTGCTGACCTGCTCCCCTCTGCCATGGTCTGCTTTCAGTGGAACAGATAAGCTGTGCTGTGTCCAGCTCTGCTCCTAGTTATTTAAGGCTGGGCTTGATGATCTTCAAGGTCTTTTCCAGCTGTAACTGTTGTATGATTCTATGATTTCCTGCAGCTGAGGAAGGAGGAGCCCACAGCATGCTTTGACCCACTCAAGCCCTTCATGCTCTCCAGTTGAAGTTAAGGGTATAGTGATTGTCTTACCTCCCAATAAATTAGGATTTTTTCCCCCATCTTTTATCACATTGACATTAATTTACTTGTGCAATATCAGGATCTAATGTGTTCACTTCTGAGTCCATTGAATGAACAAAGCCTGAATGGGAATAGAGATGCCCAACAAAGTCCTCTCCATCCCTACAGGAAATTGCTGCAGGTGGGGGGGGGCTAAGCCCCACATTGGAGACCTTGTTCTCCCTGCTGGAAGACCTGGAAGAGCACAGCATGCCCAAAAACACACGTGGTGAGAGAAAACCCACTCATGATGCTGCCAATGCAACACTTGGGAGAATTCAGCACCTCGACAGTTAACGCTGCACGTACAGTTCACAACCTCCTGGTGCCTTCTAAGTGTGGCTAATCACTCCCAAGCCTCCCCAGCCCTCCTGCCACTGCCCATTCTCTTTAGAGCTCTACTAGAGCGTGTTCAAGTTTCTGTCAGAAGCAGAAACATGCCACACGCTGCTCTAATCCCTTCAGCACTGCACAGACTCAAGCAGCTCCCCAATAAAAGGGTGAGTGCCACCCCTGAACTTCTCTAATTCGTCACAGTCAACAGGATTTTTTTTCCCCTCTCTTTCACATCACAGCACTAACTTAACAAGCCTTTGATGCCACGGCTGGTCCCTGTGGCATCTACAGGCTGATGAAAGCACTGAGGGCAGCAGTGGACAAGGGATGTTCAGCTACAGAGTGAAAACAAGTTTTCCTCTCAGCTGTCTCCATTACCCCACAGCAGAGGGACAAAAGGAGGGCTGAGGAAGACAACTTTCCCAAACTGCTTCCTATCAGCAATCCAGTCTCCCCCTAAATGCAGATTTGGGTGCTTCTGTATTCTACAAGGTGAGAGGACACCCACTGCCCTCCATCTCCCATCCTCTGGCAGCATGGCAGGGAGTAAAGCATCCTTGGTCTGGTTCTGTCATCCTGGCAAAGCAGCAGGACCTGGGACTCCCCAGGTCATCACTGTTAGGTTTTCAGTTTGTGAATGCTTAGACAGATGAGCCTGGCTAGTTCCACTCAAATGCCATACAGGGTACAGCAGAGACCCCACTGAGCAACATATTTTTTCCTCTGTGCCTTGCAAATTGCAGCTAGTAGTGAGCAGGAGGAGGTTTTTTTCCCTCATATGTTTAGGAAATCTCTCTGGCACGGCTGTAGAAGAAGATCTGAGGGTGCTTTGGGTGTCAGCATGAAGGGGTGTGCTAATCCTGGAGATGTTTCTCAGGCACACAACATAACATAACTCATGAGCCAGTGAGACCCTCACCTTCAGGCATGTTCATCTAAAGCAGGTTGCCCAGGATCATGTCCAAGAGAGTTTTGAATGTCTCCAGAGAAGATGACTCCACAACCTCTCTGGGAAGCCTGTTCCAGTGCTCTGTCACCCTCAAAGGAAGCATGTGAGCAACGCTATAACACATCCTCATGGGATGCTACTTTGGTACTCCTCACTGTCAGTCCATATACACACACTCTTTACTGCATCCAGATGTGGCTGTGTTAGGTTTTAATCCACACACACCACATCTCAGCATCCCACAGCCCTGCCTGTGTGTGTGTCCCTCGATGGATCTGAGCCTGTTGGGGCATGCACCAAGTCCATGTAGCACCCAGAGTCCAGAGGCAAGGGTGGCTTAGAGGACACACAGTGGTTTCTCAGAAACAGCAATGCAATTTCCACTTTCAGGCCCTGTCAAGCCCATTTTAAGGGTCTAGAAGAGGTTGTGCACACACACGCTATGTTTATTAAACACACACACAGTTTAACACCAGTCAGGATGGCTCTTTTCCTTTCAGGATGGTGACCCTGTTCTAGGGAAACTGATGAAACCTTACAGGAGGGAGATCTGAGTCATGACAGCTTCTCATGGAAACTTACTTCCTGGCCTCCTTTTTGCTGTGCACTGAGAACAGAAGATGAACTGGTGGAGGGAAGCTTCGATGTCCAGAGCTCTCTGCAGTATGATAAGCAGTTTTCATTCCTATAAAACATGTGGTCTTTCAGTATCTATAGCCTTTCCTGCTTCTTATTCCTCCCCTTTGCCCTCCTTACTCCCAGGCCTGCTCAGGGAACAGTCTGTGGTTTTGGGTCACATATCCATTCAGTAACTTGCAAGGTCCCATCATTTATAATTCTTAGACACACAAGCTGCCACTTTCACATACGGAAATTCCCAAAGGTCAGAGAAGGGAAATGGTTAATTCCTTTTATTCAATGCCTAACCTCCCCCCTCATCCCCCACTTCCCACCCCCACCCTGTGTGAACAGGAAGCTTGAAAAGGAAAAGCTTTCTGAATCCAGCAGCTGGGAATGGAGGAATCCTGGAACTTTATGCTGCAGAAGCTCACAGACAACAATAAAGGTTTCCCCCCCATCCAAAGAGCAAGTATATATATATATAAAAGGAGTTATCTCTTCAAACAAACACATGGGGGATGGGAGGGGTCAAAATCCCAACAGGCAAGTGCTGAATTGGCTAAAGCTCTACTGAGCAGGGGGACACCTACTTGTATCCCAAGCCCAGTAATTTGGAAATGCTAGGGAGAAGTCTAGCCAGGTGATGCTCACACAGGTACAAATTGCATCTTGCTCATGTCTTGTTTGCACTGCTGAGATAGGAGTCCAAAAACCTCTCTTCCAAATGCTATGTAACATGGAGTGGACCTTAAGGTAGCACGCTGGGATGTTGCTCTAAGACCTGACCAGATATCAGCTTGCAGCTCTTCCAGGTGGAGAAATTGGGGTGACTGAAATCTGAGCTGGCTTTGGATTTTTGCCAACCTGAGCAGGAAGATGAGGATGAGGATGATTTGCTTAGAAAGTACTAGAGTGGCTGCCAGGACTAACGGGAAGCCAGGCTCGTGCCCCAAGGAGTTTACTTGCTAATTGAAAGCAGGAGCCTGTTAAAACAACTTTCCAAGAGTCTGGCACTGCAGAGCACATGCCTATGCTTTTGACACTGTGGTAGAGATTCTTAGAGATCCTTATGGAGAGTGTTAGGATGCCACAAAGTTTCAGTGAGTGATGTGAACAAATAATCATCTGAGAGGCAAAGATAACAAGCTCAGTCACGTACTTTGCACTGAGGGGGAGAGAAGAATGAATTTGGCATCACTAAGTTTGAAAAATAGCCTCCCTCTTTCAGCCCATGAAGCCCCAAATCAAGGTCATTGAACCCTAGGGTCAAAAGTTGCTGCTGAAGTTATTCCTGTGCCCTCTCTGTGAGCATCAGCATGAAAGCAGGGTAAAGGACCATGCTACAGCTTTACAGTAGTGCAGATGCTGTCAGTAGAGATTCCCCCTGTGAAGATGGAGTCTGCTGCTGTGGCTGAGACCTGCTGCAGCATGCAGCAAACCCAGGCACCATGTCCCTTAAGCCACCTCAATCATGATCAGCTGTAGGCTTGATTTCAGAGACTCTCAGGTTCTGCAGCCTGCCACCAGAGTGATGCAAGCAGGAGCAACAGAGTCTGGCAGCTTTATCAAAATTAATTAGTGCTTAAAAAGCCTGCCCTGGGCTAGCTCAGATGAGCACTGGCTGTTACATGGCAACAGGAGAGGCAGGCACCTTGCATTTTATTTTCCTGCTGATCCCTTGAACAAACTGTGTCTCTGCTCCATGGGGATGTGAAGAGTCGAGGGCTCCTTGGAGGAAAGACATACCTGACTGATGCAATTGCACAAAGCAGAAGGCACAGCCCACCCAAGTGTTTCCCTCCTGCTCACAGTGCTTTGTTGTTTCACCTTTCCAAATCTCAGGAAAATGAGGGGTATGAAAGCTACTTTTTTTGCAGTGTCCAGTAGCAAGTAGATGCATGGAATCACTGTCACCAGCAGTAGTTCAGTGTAGTGACCACATTATCCTGTGAATCACCAGTGTCCTGCCACCTCAACCTTTATCACAGACTTCTGCAAGTGGAGGAGGCAATAGTAAATAAAGGAATGATACCATCTCTGCATTTGTGGCCCTCAATCTCCTTCTCAGAGAACCAAAGCCATGTTTGCACTTGGCTTACAGTGAAATTCATCACAGTCTTCAGATGTTTTCCCTTTTGGATCTTTGGATCTTCTCTCCTCTTTACAAATCTGCATGACTTGAATGGTGCCACTGCCAGGATGTGTCAAAGGATCAGACTCTCAGGCCTCCTGTGTCCCAGGGGAGCCCACCCAAGACTGTGCTGGGGGCCATGCCAGACAGCCCCCATGTCATCTTTTCCACTGCTGACAGAGTGGAAAGGGCCATTGGCAGTGCCTGCTCCCCTCCAGCATGCCCTGGCTGGGGTGGCCCCTGGGACTGCTGGCAGATGGCATAGCTTAGAGCCATCCCACCCCAGCCCCAAGGCACTGCTGGCACTGCCTCAGCCCACAGTGAGCCTCCTGCTCTGCAAGAGCTGTCAAGCTGGGAACCAGCAGCATATTTTACCTGGCTGCAGATTCTCCCAGTGAAGAAGTGTCTCAGGATGTTCTCCTCACCACAGCCATAATGCCATTTACTTATGTCACTCCCACCAAACCCTAGCTAACATGGACCTATAGTTAGTGGGGGTGTGTGCTCTCCTATCCCCTTGCCCAGTGTATTCAGCCCTGTATCCATCCATCCATCTGCAGGATTAGGATCCACAAATCTCTGAGGGCAGGCAAAGTCCTGCTGTGTTTAAAGGGGAAGTAGTAAATGCTGCCTGAGTCATTGTTGATGTAAATACCACATCATATTTGACAACTGCTCTAAGGCAAGGCTCCTTTAGTAGTATTTTGTGATCTGACTTCAGGGATTTCTTTCTCAAGTTTTCCTTTTTTT
Source organism: Bucco capensis (assembly GCA_013396975.1). Classification (NCBI taxonomy): domain Eukaryota; kingdom Metazoa; phylum Chordata; class Aves; order Piciformes; family Bucconidae; genus Bucco; species Bucco capensis. The sequence continues at coordinate 256,827 of VWZO01000742.1, forward strand.
ATTATTTTTTATTTTTTTTTCTCTCACTCTCTTGTTTGTAACATCCCCTTTGAACTTCTGACAATAAAATTTCCTTCCCCACTGATTCTAGTCCTTTTCCACTTGGCACGCATGGACATTTTCCCTGCTGTTTCTATGGAACCAAATTCCCCATGAGTCCCTTTTGTTTACTTCCTTGCAAGTAGCAGAGCATCGTTGGTGAGGTCAGAGGGAAGGTGGATAGCTCTGGGAATAGCAAGAGGGATGCTGCCAACACTATCAGGCTGTAAAATTAACCTGCTTGACACCTATCCCATTTCCAGGCTCTCACTTTAAAGATGTGGGGGTTAATGTTTTTCCACCCACAACCACACTTCCTGATTTCAGCTGGCACCCCAAGTGAAAGTATCAAAATACGATGAGAAAGTTGTAACATTTGTGCAGCAGCTAAGCCAGGGAAGATAAGGATGATCACATGGCTCCCTTCAGGAACAGGTCTGATTACCTTGGGGAGACAGGACTTCTGTTGTGACCTCTCTGGCATAGCATTGTGGCACTGACTGGGTGTGCGGGACCAGCTTCTGTCCTGCCACTGCCACCATGCCTTTGGGGCTCACCAAGCCCAGGGATCAAGAGAGCAGCTCATACCACCTTCACATCCAGGTTTGTGGGAAAGAGGGAGTTTAAATCTGGAATACTGGGTCCAGTTCTGGAGCCCTCAACACAGAAAGGACATGGAGCTGCTGGAGCAGGTGCAGAGGAGGCCACGAGAATGCTCAGGGGCTGGAACACCTCTGCTCTGAGGACAGGCTGAGGGAGCTGGGATTGTTCAGCCTGGAGAAGAGAAGGCTTCAGGGGAACTACTAGTGACCTTCCAGGACCTAAAGGGAACTTCCAAGCAGGCTGCAGAGGGCCTGTTTGCAAAGGCCTGGAGGGAAAGGACAAGGGGCAATGGTTTTAAATTGGAGAGGAGTAGATTTAAACTGGACATTAGGAAGAAGTTCCTCCCCACGAGGGTGGTGGAACACTGGCCCAGGTTGCCCAGGGAGGTGGTTGAGTTCCCATCCCTGGAGGCATTGCAGGTGAGGCTTGCCAGGGCTCTGGGCAAGCTGCTCTAGTTGGGGATGTCCCTGGCCACTGCAGGGGGGTTGGACTAGATGAGCTCCAGAGCTCCCTTCCAACCCAAACCAGTCTAGGATTCTATGATAAGTGGAGGTATTTTCTGAAAACATCACTGGCCACAGCTGGAGAGTGAGTATCAGATTTTCAGGGTGAGTGGTTTGATCCCATCTTGCAGATATTCTGCTTCTGAAGGATCTTCCCTCTGCAGTGCTACCACTCATGTGACATGGGGCAGAAGCCCTTGGGCTCAGCACAGATCAATGCTACGGGCTGAGAAACACTAGTCACTGCACTCCTGGGTTAAGCTTGATCAATCTTATCCTCAGATTCATCCAGGAAACATTTCCAACTAAAAATAGTCCAAACAGGATGAATGTGAGGAAGCCTGTCATTTCAAGCCACTTCTGCAATCTGAAACTTTCTGTAAACACATCTCAAACTGGTCACTGGGGAAGTGGTCAAGAGCAAAGCAGGTCTTGGTAAAAGAGGTGAGGTGGAATGGGCTGAGAGCAGCCTGCAGGGTCCAATGGTTTCTCCAACTCTCTAGCTGTGTTCCCATTCTTCCTCACCTCCACTTCTGGGTCTCCAGTTCCTCCCTCCATCCTCATTTTTTTAAGTGGAAGGGAAAGAGAAATAACCTGAGACAAAGCAGAACATCCTCCACCCTTTTGACTGCGAGGTTGATAACCATTTTTCATTACAGACAGTTGTTTTGATAATTAAAAGAAGTCCTTATTGTCACAAGTTGTCCTGTTGCCACTGAACCTCTGCTTTCCAGGGAAGAAACAAGCACATCTCGAAACCCCAGGGACTGCTTTTCAGCTCTGTTCTAGGGACTTTTTGGCTGTAGTCCCAGGCAAACTCCCCTTCCTATCACCCATGAGAAGCTCCTGAAAGTGGGCAGGAGATGGAGCTCCATACAGGACTTACCAAAAACAGCCATACCAGTGGCAATTTGAAAAAGAAGGGAAGCTTGCAGGAAAATGTCCAGCCTACATCTACAGAAAGGTAGGAAGAGAGGCTGGTGGCCAGGAAACTTGGGGCAGCTTTGGTCCTCCTGAATCCCAGCTTTGTGAGGGCAGAATCTCAACCCATCGTGTACAGGGGCTGAAGATTTCCCTTCTCCTTGATGAAGATCTGACTGTAGGGTTGTCTCCAGCCTACCAAAAGCAAGTTATGCTGGCAGGGTGCTGCCACACACTGGGCTTCTCTGCCCAGCAGGGCTCAGTGTCATGGGGAGGGATCCCAGGTCTCCCAAAGCTTCTCTCCAAGTTGATCTATGCAGCCTGGATCACGAGGCTGCTTAGCTTCCAGGGAGTGGCACACAGTGAATTTATTCATGCAGAATTCACTCCTAATCACAAGTGTCTGGGCAGTGTCCTCCACAGGAGCATGGATGGCAGGTGTAGTACAGGAGCCTTTCTTCCTACCATCTGCAAGCACAAGAAGAGATAACATCTCTTTGGGAAACCTGTGTCACTGTTTCCCTACTGCAAGGAATTTCTTCCTTATATCTAGTCTAAATGTCCCCTCTTTTAATGCAGAACTACTACCCTTTGTCTTGCCACAACAGGCCCTGTTGAAAAGATTGTCCCCCTTCTTTCTTACAGACCTCCTTTAAGTATCAAAAGGCTGCAATAAGGTCTCCCTGAAGCCTTCTCTTCTCCAGGCTGAACTCCAACTCTCTCAGTCTTTCTGCATAGGAGAGATGTTCCAGCCTTCTGATCATATTTGTGGCCCTTCTCTGGACCCACTCCAAAAAAATGCAAGCAATAAAAGCTCTACCAAGAGATGCTGTGGCTGAGGTAGAGGAAAAGATAAGAAAGCAAGGGGAGGAGTGAAAGATATCACTGAAACCTAATCTCCACCAGATCTTCCATACTACACCTGCGTGCAGTAACTCAGTGGGACACAAACTGTGAGGTGTTAACTTCATCCAGACTAACTTCAGAACAACCTGAAAGATTAAAGCAGTGTAGTGATGGAAATAGGAAGCCACTGAAGAACCAACTAATCATGTTGCTTTGTATTAGCTCTTGCAAGAATATAGCAATGAAAGCCTTCATTTCCTGAGTTCCTCAATATACTTCCTCTTACCTAATTTCTTTGTTATGTGAATATTAATTTCTGTTCCCGTGAACAAGGAAGATGCTTCCTTATGGTTTCCAAATATTATTGGAAGCTGGGGTTACAGTTTGGCCAGTAATTACATTCATGTCTGCCTGTTGTGAGGTGGAAATTGCTTATATTTTTCTCATCCTAGTCCTCAAATTTCTACCTGCTGGGTAGAGTGGGACAAGAGGGACAATTGTCTGGGTGCCTTTGAGTATAAAGCTTATTTTTAGAAATGACATCATTATTTACAGACCTCAATCCTTGTGACGTGTTCAAATGATTAAGACCAGATCCTCCAAGCCAGTCAGATGTTTCATTTCAAGTGAAATCAAGGGGGTTGCACACTTAAATTTCTTTTAATGTGGCTGGGTGTAAGGCCCTCTTGGCAACAGAGCACAAACTCTAAATCACACAAGGCACTTCTGCAAGCAGAGCTCAAGAAGCCCAATGCTGCTTGGTGTCAGGCCAGAGTAAGCACAGCAAGGACTTGGAGCAGAGCTGAAGATGGGAGGAGGAAATCCAATAGCTTGTGTTCTCTGGAAAGCAAGCATAACTCACTAAACAAATGTCAGGAAGGGTCACATCCCACTCTCCTGGAAGCCAGACGGGAATTAACCTGAGAAGAAACTCATGTCAGGGATGAAACACAGGCTGCTGAACTTTAAGAATCCTAGAATGGTTTGGGTTGGAAGGGACCTCTGGAGCTCATCTAGTCCAACCCCCCTGCAGTGGCCAGGGACATCCCCAACTACA
>VWZO01000742.1:260956-316464 GCA_013396975.1 Bucco capensis
CACCTCTCCAGCTTGTCCAGGTCCCTCTGGATGACATCCCACCCCTCCAGCTTATCCCCAGCACCCCATAGCTTGGTGTCATCTGCACACTTGCTGCTGGTGCACTCAGTGCTGCTGGCCAGAGCGTTTATACAAATATTAAACAGTCCAGGCCCCAGTAGGGAGCCCTGAGGGACACCAATATAAATAAATGATTGAGTGTGTAACAAGGACAGAGAAATACATCCAGGAGCTGTTGCATCAGGGTTTTGCCCCTTGCAAACTGTGTGACCAAGCATGCATGCCTCTCTTTTGCAGAACATGCACACACCTCCAAGGGCTGCAGTTTGCCTGCACAGGTGTGGGCTGAGAGCTGGAACTGATCTTGGTCCCTTGCTCTGCTGCTGGCTACATTTCAGGAATTGCTTTGTGTTGTTACACTGATGGTGTCACACCAACCTGTGTGCTAGAGAGAGGGTTCATTCCCTAGAGGCTGTAGTATAAAGGATGGGCATCGAAGACATGATCTGGTTTTTGATTATCCTTAATCCAGTCCAACTTAAGATTGCCAGCTGACCTGATGACCTCCTGCATCATCCAGAGAAGTGTTGCTTTGGTGGGGTGATTCATATTGGCTTGCTGATCTGACAGAAAACTAATTTACCAAAAAAAGTAGTTCTGTTGGTCCTTTCTGTAGCCTCTAGGATTGCAACTCCCAGTGCAAGGGAGGTGGCAAGAACGTATGGCTAGGAGCAGGCAGGAAGAGCAGGACCACCCTTTCACCAGCAGCCCACAGTCAGATCAGATTAAGCCTAAATGGGAAACTGCACCCTGAGGGTCAGCAGATATTAGTCCTGGTCATTGCACAGCTCAAGTCCCCATTGTTTGTGTCTAGTTTGCATGGGTGTAACCCTGCTGGTACTTACACAGTTATTTCTGAAACATCTCTACAGGTCTTGGACAGAAGCAGAGGTTCACTGATTTCAAAGCATGTTGTCCTTCCAAGGTCTGAGCTTTAGAACTATATGAACAGAATCAACATGATCTAGCTGAATTAAGCCAGCCAGAAGAGGCAAAGACTCTAAAAAGTCACCTTGCAATAAATAAAAGGATAAGTTTGAAAGCAGAAACCTTGTGAGCAGTGCTAAGGAAACAAGAACTCCAAGGGTAACACAATCAGAATATCCTCCAGCAAACTACAGTACCTGCACTTCAGCTACAGACCTTACACTTGGTGTTATTCAGGTCACGACGTGCTGTCAATTCTCTACTAAGAGTCAGGATGTACAAAATAACCACCCTGCCTGTCCTCAATTCTATCTGACAGCACAGGTAATGATTTAGTCTCATTTCTGTGCATTCCATGCCCATCTGATCAATCTTCCCAACAACAAGAGCCTGAAAAGGAACTTCAGTGAGCACACAGTCAGACAATAGAGTAGGGGTTAGGGTCCCCCCCTTACTGGCCAGTCCCAGGGTGTTTGTGGGTGGAAGGGAGGTGCTGATAACCTGGGCAGATATTCAGGCTTCCGTTTGTTTTGCTGCCCCACTTAATCCTCGCAGTGGCTGAAGCCAGCAATGCTTCAGTTAGATTAATGAGCCAAACTACAACAAACCCACAGGCTTCAAGTACATGCTCTGCTGTTGAACACTGTGACGTTCACTACCAACAACAGCAGAGCTCAGACACAGCTCATCATTAGGAAATCCATTTTTTTCCCCCGTTAGTTTTTTTCTGCAGTAACGAAGTGCTGCTGAGAAGCTGTGACCTGAAGCCCTGGTGATAGGAGCCTGTGTCTCCCCTCAGATTAGGCAGAGAAGGGGCTGAGCTCATTCAGTTATTTGCCTCCTGCTGCCATCTCTGTTCCCAGCCAAGGCAGGGCTAGGAAATGCACAGCAACTCAGCTGGCTTTAAGGAACAACTGCTGGAGGAACCCAGGGCAGGAAGGCATCATCTTGCCCCTTAAGGATCTACCACAAAGTGAAAACACTTCCTTTGGTTTCTCATTTTGATATAGCTGCTACTGTTCACTCATGATGGTAAAAGATTTTCTCTGCAATTTGTTTATGGCATATTAAGGGAACTCAATCTCTCATTCCTGCGTTCCTCAGAGGTTATGCCCAGATTTTTTAGCAAATTCTGGCATTCAAGACTCATGAAGCAGAAAGCTGAGTTGCAACAGAAAGAAGAAGGAATGTGAGTCAAGGCTGTGTGTAAACAAAAAGCCATTTTTAACAAGTACTAAAAAAAAAACCCATCTCAGGGAAGAGAGAGGAAAAAGGGAAGGAAGGATCTTCCCTCTTGCCAAATGCACACACTAACCCCTCACTCTCTGAAAAGCCTAACTTCTCATCAAGGAAGAATGACAGTCTCATGGCTGAGCTAAAATTAAGACACCTACTTCTCCAATAGGACTGTGAGAAATGCCAGTAGACACAAGTGCTCTTTACACCAGGGGAGGTGAAGAGAGACTGCCTGCAGTACAGGAGTCAGCTAAACAGGTGGAAAGGCAATTCTAATGCTTGGAGAATCATTATCAACTCATTTTGACTATAAAAAGGGTTATTCTTATTATCAGGAAAAATTTCTTCACTGAAAGGGATGTCAAGCATTGGAACAGGCTGCCCAGGGAGGGGTTGAGCTACCATCCCTGGAGGGGTTTAAGCTTAGGAACGTGGTTTAGTGGTGGACTTGGCAGTGCTGGGTTAATGGCTAGAGTCCATGATCTGTTTTTTGGTCTTTTCCAATCTAAATGATTCTATGATCTTAGCTTGACAATATTACAGTGATGCTGCAGGAAGTTTTTCTCCCATTTGGAAGCGCACTGGATGGGAACACAATTCCTTTCTCCTGTAAACAGGTTGTTATCTGAGGCAAAGCACTGCCAGGTGCTCTGTTATTGGATCTTCTTGCCTTAAAGCTTGGGAGCCAAATCTAAGACAACAGAAAACAGCTTCTCTCTCACTGAGTGTTTCACCTACACTCAAACTGGGAATTCTTGTATACAATTTCCACACACGTGCTGCAAATAGGCACTGGCTACCAGCTCCACTCACCTGCCACCATGTCACCTCTGCATGGTCTGTGCTGTGTCCACAGGATGTGTGTCTCATCAGGGCCAGAGCTCTGGTTTGGCTCCTCCACCATCCTTCAGCTACCTGATGAAGCTTCCAAGAGGCCAGGGAGGCAGCTGGACAAAAGAGAGGCAGCTCAGGCTCCTCTTTCAGTTGAAAAGCATCTTTAAAGGTCATGTAGTCTAAACACCTGAAATGAGCAGGGACATCTTTTACTAGATCGGGTTGCTCAGAGCCCCAAACAATCTGACCTTGAATGGATCCAGGGATGTGGCATCTTCCATTTGTCTGGGCAACCTGTGCCAGTGTTTCACTACCCTCACTATAAGAAAATTCTCCCTTATATCTAGTGAAATCTCCCCTTGTCCTGTTGCAACAGGCCCTGCTAAAAAGACTGTTCCAATCTTTGCTATAGGCCTCCTTTATGAATGGAAAGGTCACAATAAGTTCTCCCTAGAGCTTTCTCTTCTCCAGGCTGAGCAACCCCAGCTCAGCCTTTTTTTTCAGAGCAGAGGTGTTCCAGCTCTCTAATCACTTTTGTGGCTTCCTCTGGACCTCCAACAGGTTTATGTCCTTCTTGGGCTGAGGAGAGCTGAACGCAGTAGTGCAGGTGAGGTCTCAGCAGAGTGAAGCAGAGGGGGAGAACAACCTCCCTCAACCTGCTAGCCACTAAGTCACCTAGGGACAGGTGCTATGCTGCCCACAGCAGCTTAGTAGAAGAGGTCTGTGAGGACATTTCTGCTGGTGCACAGTCCCACAGACCTCATCCCTCCTGGATCCACGGAGTCTGCATTACCTGCAGCTTGCAGGTTTGACATATCCAGCCCCAAGGGCATCACAGAACTGAGACCATGACCTGAGCTCACAGCCCTGCTAGGGAAAACCCAGGAGTTCTCAAAAGAGCAAGAAGAATTCTTCTGAAATAGCATGAGTTCCCTCCTCCCTCAAATTCTTTGCTTGTAGGCTTCTCCAAAACTGTGAAAAGCTGTGAGACTCCCTTCTGCTAGTGTAGTAAAGGAAGCTTAGAGGAATTTCCCCTGTCACGCTGAAACTCAAGGACCATTTAGTGTGTTATGATTTGGCTCTGAGGAAAGAGCTCCTGCTCTTCTCAGATGAACATCAGCTCAGTGCAATTCCACCACAGCCTCTGGCAAAAAGCTCAAGTGGGAGTCAGGCCAAAATTTTCCTGCCAACAGAGTGCCAGGGCCATTGGATGGTATCTCTTATTCACACTGGTGTATATCAAGATGTTCTATTCATTGCAGAGAGCGTGAGGAGCTGACATGGAGGAAGATCAGAGTCTGGATGTAACTAACACCAGAAGCTGCATTTATGTCAGCCAGAAAAAGAGTAGCTTTGTCTGGATATTGTGTTCAGGGTGTTGTGTATCTCTGAGATTTTATTTTCCTTTTCCTAACCATAAAAATTATAAAATGAGATTAACATAAAGATAAAAGGAGAATAAATCAGTGCCCTGGCTGGGCTGAGGAGGTTGGCTCTAGGGCATAGCACTACAGAGCAGTACACCTTAACCCCCCCACCCCAAGCCCAAGAAAGGGTTGACTGTGTTGATCTTCATAGTAAAAAACCCTACACTTTCAGGAAAGCAGAAGAGCAGAGAAGCAGCCACTTTACTCACGAGAGTCTGACTCCTTTGGTTCTAGAGGAGACACAGCTGTGTTATTTTACTACCATAGCTGGGAGACTATTTATATGTGCAGAATACAATTTTTAACTCACATTTCAGGCATCTGTGTTTACTCTGCTGGAAGCAGGTCAAGCTAGGAAGAATCCTAGTTCATGCTGACATGTACAGAAAGCTGTTCCCTGCTTCTGCTGACAGCCTCTGAAAAAAAACACCAAACCAACACACAGCCATTTGGAAATAACTCTTCAAGTGAGAGCTCTGTCTTGTTTCTTCATGTTAGAGCATGGGAGGAGCACAGGGAAAGGTAAGATGTATTGGCACGTAGAATTTGGACTCTCTGGGAATTCATGGTGATAAACAGAGGCACCACATAAAGGAACCACAATGTATTCTCCATAGAAATATTAAAGCCTTTTGCATGCTCAAGCAACTTCTCTGTTGCTCTTGTTCTTGGAGTCAGAGGCATTGCCAAGGAGAGAGTCCTCTTCAGTGAAATTTGGTGTTTCCATGTCTATTTCCATCCTAAGACAGAAACACTCCAAATTTAAAGATCAACTCCTGCGTGGGAGGCAGTTCCCTTCCACCTTCACCACAAATGAAGAAAGGACAGGTGATGCCATGGCATCATCCTGCACACCCCTAGGGTGGAGAAAATACAAATACAAAGCCAGAGCAGGCCAGAATAGGAAACAAGAGTAGAGTGAATGCAGAACTCAGCCAGAGCTTTGTGGGATGGTGGTATTAACAAATGCAATAAAACACATCCTTCTGTATCTACATACCCTGAGTGCCAAAGCAAGCCATCAGTGCACAGATGTCACTGTAGTGGTATCACCCACTGCAAGCTCTGTAGCTACAAGGTAAGGAGGTTCCTGGCACCCTGTGGTGCAGTCCTCAAGTGTACTTGGAAAAATCCTGCCCATTTCTAGGGAGCTTCCCATGGTAGAGCAGCTCCTGTGCTGTATGGGCAGGGACTGGGCCCCTGTGGGCGATGCTGGTGCCACTTGCAGAGCCTGAGGTGCTCAGGTCATGAAGCCTCAGAAGCCTTCCTGGGCAATCTTGTTTCTAGGCTACATCTCTCCAAACACCTTCCACTGAATGAATTAAATGCTGATTTACAGGAATGGTATTTGTTCACACTTCTTTTATTGTTAGCAATCAGCCAGGATGACAAAAGGTCTCTGCAGCAGCTCAGTCACACAAATGATTTCAGGGACTCAGAGATAATGGCACCACAAAGAAGTGTTCCCATGGCCAAGGGGCCAAGTATCTGCTGACAAGAAATGACAGCAATATATCCACCTCAGCAGAACTGCTATGTGCTGCTCCAGAGATAAGCACCCTTGCCAGCCTTTCACATCTCCTCATATATCACACTTCATTGCAGTTTTCTCTGTGAAAAATAGCCATATGGAATACTGCTTTTCACTTATGTTTCAGAGATTTCTGAGGTCCCCAACAGATTAGGATTGAGATTGTCCTCTATTGCCCATGATTCACATGCCAAGAGAAGACAATATCACCCTAAATGCTGTAACAGTAATTCTGAGTGATGCCCACCAGTTTAATACTAATATTTCACCTGGAAGTAAAGAATACAAATCTATTTTACAGAGCTTGTGAAATCCATGTAGACCAAAGGTAAAGTGGATGTTTAGCACCCAATGTAAATACTCCTCACCTTTAAGGTTAGCCCTGAAAAGGCTGAAAATGCTGCTGTGGAGCAGCTTCCCTGGTGCAGATGGTTGTGTGGCAAAGCTGCTGTGATGGACACCAGCCATTTCCCATCCTAATTCCTACATCCCACTCCCACGTTAGAGCCTGATCCTGGACTGTTGTGACCATCAGCTTTGTCCATTTGCTTGGCAGGGGAGAAGCAGTATTAGATCAGTTGAAAATTTCACTCCAGCCCTGGAAAGAGCAGCCGTGTTGCTAGTAACATCAAACAACTGCAGTGAAATCCATGAGGCTCTCAAGCAAAATGGAAGAAATCTTGTAGGGGTTGAATCATCATTTTCTCACCAGGTGCCTAGTTTCTTTCCTTGTGACCTTCAATGATATTTCTAGGGAAAAAAGTGTTTCATCTCTATCCTCTGCTTAGAGAGCTCTGAAAATACAAAGAGAGAGCAGTACCAGGGGAGCTTTGGGGCATGTCTTCTTCAAACTCCTTTCTATACAGGGCTCTATTCTTCCTTAATAAATTACATGTGGTTCCTTCTCAGAGAAGGTAAAAACCTTAAAACCCACAGCCCTGACAATGTATGTAATAATGACCATGTTTGTAACACAACAGCAAGGAGGTGACAACACTGTTTTAATTGAGGTTGTCCTATCTGCTGAAGCCAGGATGGATGCAGTTCCATCAAGGCTGGAAAGCAGCTCTTTACACACTTCTAGGAACCTCTATTAGCAGCCAGGAAAAATAGCAGTAGTTAATTAGCACAATAGTAGTTGTGCTAATAGTGCATTAGAGCACAACTCCTTAGCTCTCCACTAAACTCATGCCTCCATCTCTTCAGCTTCCTTACTCCATCCTGACAAAGGGAAGTCTTTCTTTCTCAGCTCAGTAGCTGAATCACTGAAGACCAATCTTAAAATATTTAATCCCCAAAGATGTCAGCCCTATGTATAGACTTGCTTGCAGAGTGAAGAATGACACCAGGTGGTCTTGAATTTATTTTAAGTGATTACGGTTTAGACTGCAAATAGATAATTCCACATGCTGTCAGAAAGATATTACTCTCTTTTGGATCTGGCTAGGCCAGTAGCATCCTCCATGTGTGCAAATGCTTTCACTGCCAAAGCAAAATTAATCTGTCTCTTGGTCTGCTCAATTAAACCCATCAGTCCATTTTGCAATGATAGAAGATAAAAAGAATTGTTCCCCCAAGCCAGCATAACCACCAATTCCAGCAGATAATCTTGTTTTATTGTTGAATATTCTGAATTTGCCTATCCATCTCATCCATTTATTATAAAAAAAAAACCAATCCAAGCACCTACAAGATGTGGATTGAGTTATCTGCATGGGAATACAATATCAACATGAGCAACCCTGGACTCCATGCCAGAGAAAAATCTCTCCTTTGCCCTGTCACCTAATTGAAAATATTTCTCCAAATCAACTCGGAGTATTGGCTGCTGTGTAAACTTCAGCTGCACTGAAAAGACTTAATGGTTTCTTTCAGAGTTGCTCCAGCCTCTTGGCCAAAGCCAGAAAATGAAAATGTTGTAAATCAAGTTCAAAAGGGTAATGGAGCTTCAGTGCCTAGCATTCTCCACATACCTGCTTACTCACCCCCTTCCCCCCCCAAAAAACCCAACAGTTTTGTATAAAGAGAATCCTGAAAGGCATCACTGAAAGCACCACAGAGAGGGGGTCAATGACTTTCTGATAAGATTCTGCAAGGGCCCCCAGGGAAATTCCCTTCTTTGCTAGCACAGCAGCTGCTCCAGCTTCCAGTCTCCCATAATCAGCTCTGGAGAGCTGCAGCACATTCAGGGGTCAGAGTATGGACTGGACACACACAGCTGAGGAGGAGATTGGCACTTGCCTAAAACTTACAGAGGTAAAGCATCAAGAGAGACCTGTTTGGGATGTAGAAGATTCCCTGGCAACAGATTGTGGAGCTCTTTTCTCTGAGATCCTCTAACTCTGCATTCACCATTCATTGCATCTCTGATACATGTTGGAAGAGGTTATTCCTCCTGCTGCCACAGAGGCCTTGCAAAGTTGGTTGATTCCAGCTTTCTTCTTCCATACTGCACCTCCCCTCCAGCTCTCACATCCATGTGATCTCCAGCCAGTGGTCAGCAACCAGGATTTCTGAGCTGCCTCTACAGTGAGTTGATCTGTAGAAGCGTGGCCAGCAGAGCCAGAGAGGTGATTCTGCCANACACATAAAACACTAATATCATAGAATACATCTAATGGTCTATAAACAAATGTGCAGAGAAGGGAAAGAGAAAGGCTGCTGGGTTCTGATTACATTTCCTTGCCCATCCCTGGGTTGCCTAAAATGCCCCAACTGTTCTTCCAAGCTTCATTCAGCAGCACAGTATTAGGTAAAGACCTAACTAGCAACTGTTCACAACCCTCCACATAATGTCACCCTCCTGCACTTGCAAACTTCATTGGGAATCAAGTAATGGAAAACTTTTCCAACAATCTGTGCTAGCTGGCATCCAACCTTTGCATCAGCTTTTCCATATGGCACATTGACCTGACTACCAGCTCTAAAAACACCTTAGTTCTTCTTTAGGACACCAAAACACACTACTTCAGCCCTTGATATTTCATACAGCTTGCAAATATTTTGCAGCCATTCCAAAACTTTGGGATTATATATATATATATATTTTTTTTTTAGCAGTCATGGCAACTAAATAAAGGCAATCTCCTGTAGAAAGCAGTTGGCAAGCTGTCAGAAACAGAGGAACAACTTGTCTGGGAAGTTCTTCCTTTTGCTTTTGATAGTATGGACCGTAGATGGTAGCACAACAGTAATTCACATCCAGCTAAGAGAAATCAAGTGATAAATCTCTTCCCAGCTGAAGCACAGAACAGTTCCCATTCCCTGCTGGAATTGCCAGGCCTAGTGGTTGGAAACTGTATCTCTCCAGCTCCTCTGAGCACACCCAGACATCAAGCCTAAATGATGATCTTTGCCACTATACCCTTCTCAGGTCCAAATTCAGTCCTCTGCAAACTGCTCCTACCTCTATTTCCAGAGCCCCAGAGCATCTGCATTGTATGTGTTATCAGGCTTGTCCCCATGAGGTACCCAAAAATTCTCCCATCCTCCTGTTTTCCATCATTTTTCCACATTGGTTGGGGTGCCTGTCCAAGTAATCTGCCTCCATCTTTTGTTCCCCCTGGAAATATAAGTCTAGTCTGGCTCTGTGCCTGTTAGAGATATGCCAATGTTAGTTGAGGCAATGCCTCCTTCAGGAAGCATGGTGTCTTGGGAATGCCTTGTTTCTCAGGCAGCTCAAAGACAGCTTCTCTGCTGCTGTGACCCTGGCAGCTCCCTCAGCTACTCACCTTCTCATTCCTCTTTGAAGAGCTTCTCCATTCTCCACTTTGCATCCTTCCCAGTCACACCATATGCATAACCTCCTCTTCCCACCTCCTCTCTGAGATTCCTGTGCAATGAGGAACGTCTGTAGATGTTCCTCTCTATTTCTCTTTGCCTTGTCTTCTTCTGTTCTCAATCCAATAGTCTCCCCCACATGCGTGGAATTTATCCTGCGATCCATCGCATCCCAAATTGCATCACTTGTCATTCCTTGGCATTGAGTCATTCTTGTTCCTAGATAAGAGAGGAACAAGACTTGCCCTTACACTGAAAGGTGGGAAGCTGGTCTCCCTCACCATGGAGCCCTCTTCAGCCCTTAAGGCTGTTTGATGTGATTTAGGAGGGAGGAAATCCATCTGAGATGAAACTTTTCTCTGCACTACCAGACTTGCATCTTGGAAATTTACCACTACTCATTAAGTATTTAATTTTATCAAAAAGCAGCACTTTTTTTTTTTCCTTGGGAGCATTAGATTCTTTACTGGGCTCAGCATTGAGTTTGTGACTGTTCATGCTACCTGGGGTAAACTTTATTACCCAGACAAAATGGATATTTTTCCATAGAAGCCACCTATCTTCAGGACAATGGGAAAACCAGCAAAGAACATATGGTTCATTTTGGAAAATTAAATAAATGACAACATTAACAGAGAGTTGAATTTAAGAATTGCTAACGCTGTCATCCTAGAGATGGAATTTTCCCCAATAAGAGACTAGTCCAAGAGAAATTCCAGCTCCAAAACCGCCAACAAATTATTTCCTATCTAAAAGGTGAATCATTGTTGTAGGTGAATCATTCCATTGCAGAGGAAAATGTCCTTAAAATTTGGATAGGACAAAGCCAGGCACAAAACCTTGAGAAATACATTTGTTCATGACCTTTGCAGAGCCCAGCTGGGTTACATAGGAAGCAGTTTCTCTGCAAGGATCCCTTCCCATTTCAGCTGGCCAGGACAAATGGGATCAGGGCCACCTGTCCAGGCAGCCAGCTGCAAGCTTGGATTTTGATGTGGTTCTTCCAAGCAACATTTTGCACCTGGAAGGAGCACCTGAAAAATTGAAATTAAAAGGTAGATTTAGGAAAAAAACCCCACAAGATCATGCTAAAATCCCTACATGGGGCAAACCTGGATGCTTTTCTGCACATTTGCCTCAGCCCAGGTGTAACCTTTCACTTTTATATTTACCTGTTTATATATGTGTATAGGGTTTGGGTTTTTTACCTTTTGCTTCCGTTACGTTGGATCCTAGTTGATGATGATCCTGTGATGTTCAGCACCCACAGCACCAGAAACCTAGCAGATTGAATTGATCACCTCAGCCTGATAACTTGTCAGCCTTTTTCTGAAAGTGAAACTGGCACAGAAGTGAAAGATCAGTGATTTAAGCAGAGTTCAAATGAATGTTCCTCCTTTCCACAGGCTGTCCAGTTCATTTTCACTGAGATGTGCTTTCTCTTAACAGCTACTTCTTCCCAAGAGGAAAGACATGCAGCCCTAGAACAACTGCTCTATCAAACACAAACAAATTAATGATCAGATGGAGAGCAAGAGCTTAACACAATGTTTATCCATCCCATGTTGCAAGAGCATAATATATTCCAAATGGGACTTCTGGAGGAAAAAAAGCAGCCTTCATTGCCAACCCTTCCCCCTCCTCACATCAAATACTTCTGTTAAGAGCTTCAGGAACTGGCATTTCTCTAAGCAATAGCCTATCAACACAATCTAGCTTCCCCCCCCCACCCCCTGCACACACATTTCAATTCAAGTTACAGAAATCATGTGTTGCACAATGCAAAGACACTTGACTTCTCTCCTTTATAGTATGCGTGGAGGAAAGCCCCTCTCTTGCTTCCCCTCATTCCAGCTTGAGCCTTAGATGTTCCAGTAAATAAAGCCAGTGTTCACACTAGAGAGGCACATCAAATGTCTTCAAATCACCCACTCTTTTCTTCATTATTTTGTACCAAAAAGGTCAATGAGCGGATTTTTTTCTTGTATGGCTTGAGGGAGTGTTTGCTATTTAGTGTTTATTGAGTAATACCACATTTCCTATTCCTGGAATCTTCCCATTCTTGCAATGCTTCTCATAGTGTGAGGATATGTGCCACATTTCCTCAAATCCTCACCAGGCAGCCAGGCAGGAGAGATGCTACAGGCTGAAAACCAGTGAGAAATGAAACTGCAAAACTGAAGCACCTCAGTGACACAGAAACAGGAGCAGTTTTCCTCCTTCTGCTGGAAGGCCTTATTTGGTTAGACACAATTGACTTTCTGCCATTCTTTTCCATTGCCTCATGACATGGGGCTAAGCATGTGCTCCAAGCAGAGGAAATGGGACAGAGGATCTGCCACGGGTCAAGCTTTCCATGAGGTTTCCTCTTCTCCAAACCATGAAACTGCCTGAGGAGGAGAAAAACCTTCACTGTTTCAACTGCAAAGGGCTGAAGTGTTCAATCCAGTATCTTGGTTTGAGAAGGAACGAAACAAAATACAGAGAGACACAAGAGACCTCTTGAATCACACAGCCTCATCCTCTGTAGTTGCAGGCACCAAGTAAAAGATTATTTTCAAACACCCATAAATCATTTACTCTTCCTTGGAAGCGAGATAGGAATTACTACAATATTGCTCAAACAAGAAAGCAACATCCCCCCCCTCCAAAAAAAAAGATTTATGATTCTTTTTCTGTTACAAAGAGGAATGTAAGCTATGAAAAACCCTGCAGTTCCCCAGATTGCTTAAATGAAGTGGATTATTATGCTTATTCTTAAAAATATAGCCTTTTATTTCAGCTTTAGATTCTTAAAGCTCCAGCCAGCAGAGTTTATTAGTCTCCTGATACCCCATGATTTCCCCTTTTGCACACCACAAGGACAACATGGATCTTTTCTAGCCAAATTGCCACATTAGGTCACCATACCCAGAAGTTAATCTATAATTATTTCCCATATCTTACCCAGATTACCATCTTTCAAGATGCCATTCCCATGAAAGTGATTAATTCAATAGGCAGTGAGGGGGTCAAAATAAACACCATACAGATAGTTTTATCTTGGTCCTTGAAGGAATACACTGGCTAAAGGAAAGTGTTAGAGTGAACAAAGGAATCACAGAATGTTAGGGGTTGGAAGGGACCTCTGGAGCTCATCTAGTCCAGCTTCCCTGTCAGAGTGGCTTCACCTAGAGCAGGTTGCACAGATGGTGTCCAGGCAGGTTTTGAATGTCTCCAGAGATGGATATTCCACCAAATCCCTGTGCAGTCTGTTCCAGTGCTCTACCACACTCAAAGTGAAGAAGTTGCTCCTTATGTTTGGATGGACCTTCCTATGTTCAAGTTTGTGCCCATTGCCTTTTGTCCTGCTACTGGGTACCACTAAAAGAAGACTGGTCCCATCCCCCCTGACACCCACCCATTAATTATTTAGGAGCATTGACAAATCCCAGATAAATCCCTTATTCCACCAATCTTGTCAAACAGCAGCAGTCAAGAATGTTAGGAGTCCCAGTCTCAAATCTTTACCTCATATATTTCATGCTATTGCAGAATTCAAAATTACTATGATCTATTAGATCACCTTAAAACACATGTCATTTAGCTGGCACAACATAGAATCCTAGACTGGTTTGGGTTGGAAGGGAGCTCTGGAGCTCATCTAGTCCAACCCCCCTGCAGTGGCCAGGGACATCCCCAACTAGAGCAGCTTGCCCAGAGCCCTGGCAAGCCTCACCTGCAATGCCTCCAGGGATGGCAACTCAACCACCTCCCTGGGCAACCTGGGCCAGTGTTCCACCAGCCTCGTGGGGAGCAACTTCTTTCTAATGTCCAGTTTAAATCTACTCCTCTCCAATTTAAAACCTTTGCCCTTTGTCCTTTCCCTCCAGGCCTTTGCAAACAGGCCCTCTGCAGCCTGCTTGGAAGTTCCCTTTAGGTACTGGAAAGTCATGGCTTGCTTTTAGACACATAGCGTGACTTTGTCCTGTGCCTAAATACGAGATGGACTTAATGATCCTTGTGTGTCCCTTCCAACTCGGGATATTCTGTTATTCTGTGCCAAAAGATGATCCATGAGTGCCGGTAGCGGAAAAGAAAAGACTATGTCTTCTCTAGATGGCACAAAGTCACCTTCCCTCAAGAAATGGTTGCACCTCTGTACAGTGGTGGCATGCAGTGGCCTGTTGTGCCTGGCATGAAAAGGACAGAGTCACTCTTCAACCTGTGCAGGCCTAAAGAGACTCACATTAAAGCACCACCTTCCTCTGGCAGATGATGTGGACTTGTATTACTGTATCACAGAATGTCAGGGGTTGGCAGGGCCCTAGAAAGCTCATCTAGTGCAACCCCCCTGCCAGAGCAGGAGCACCTAGACCAGCTCACACAGCAATGTGTCCAGGCAGCTCTGCAATGGCTCCAGACAAGGAGACTCCACAGGCTCCTGGGCAGCCTGGGCCAGTGCTCTGGCACCTGAACTGCAAACAAGTTCCTCCTCAGCTTAATACTAAACCTCCTGTGCTCCAACTTGCTCCCATTCCCTCTTGTCCTACCATTGGATGCCATTGAGCAGAGCCTGGCTCTCTCCTCCTCACACTCACCCTTCCCATATTTCTAAGCATTGCTGAGGTCTCCTCTCAGTCTCCTCTTGTCCAGGCTGCAGAGACCCAGCTCTCTCAGCCTGTCCTCCTAGGGCACATGCTCCACTCCTTTCAGGATCTTGCTGGCCCTGTGCTGGACTCTTCCAGCAGCTCCCTATCCTTCTGGAGCTGAGGGGCCCACAACTGGACACAGCATTCCAGGGGAGGCCTCCCCAGGGCACAGGAGAGGGGAGAAGAACCTCTCTGGCTCTGCTGGCCACGCTCCTCTTCATGCATCCTAGGATGCCATTGGCCTCTTGGCCACAAGGGCACATTGCTGCCTCATATTCACCACACTCATCTCTCTGCCCTCAACAGCCAGTCCAGGGGAAGAATGAACTTCCTAGTTCTCACATCTGGCTGGCTGGCAGTGGTTGATGTTAATAGCCATAAAATCATGGTGCTGAGACACAGGAAGACATTGCCAGCTTAAATTAGGTCCAAGACCTCCACAAAGCTCTGATTCATTTTGTATCCATACTGTAAATGCACCGTCCTGGGAGAAGAAGTATGGAAGAAGCATTCTGGCCCCTAGCCTAGCAGGAAGATACTCCAGCTCACTCTGGGAAAATCACAGACCCCATGAGGCCAGTGCATTCCACCTTGTCTTCCTCCCATACCTCCTCTTCATCTCCTGCTGTAGCCCCATCCCCAATGACTCTTTGTCCCCAGGATTTCAGTCAACTTCACATCCTCCAGTGCAACCCACCTGGGGACACAGCAAAGCCAATGTGATCCTACCAGGGGCCCTGGGATGGCTGGACAACCTGGCCCCATGTCCCCATGCTGAAGGATGCCATGGTAGTCTTCTCACTAGATGGAGCTAGTGGTTGGATGCTGGCAACTCTATCCTCCCTCCAGTAGGTGCCCCACAGCCAGCACCACGTGGAGAGAGGATGTGATCCCATGCAGAGCCCCTGGCTCCTCATTACTCCTCCATGGAAAAAGAGAGCTTTTGTTAAGCATGGAGGAAAGGAGGTTTTGATGACTAACGTTTTGGCTCATGGAAATTCAGAAGAAGATGTGAATGAAGTTTTCACAGAAATTCTGGAGGCAATGGATTCAAATGAAATTGAGGAAAAAACAACACTGCTGCAAAGCCAGCTGCCTCTGGTACAGGAGGAGCCAGACAGAGGAAGAACCAAAAACGGTGCTGGAAATGCTGCTGCCCAGAAATGTCCCAGCAGCGATGAAGTAAAGCTCTGGAGTAAATTTCCATTGTCTTCCAAAAGTAAATATTTGGAAGATTGCTCAACACCAGATTAGCATGGACAGGGAGAGAGAAGAGGTGCAGTACAGGCCTAAAACAATGCATCTAGGATGTCCAGAGATTGTGTGTAAGTTCAGTGACATTTAAACCTGTTGAGTATTATGCACAAGAAGGTGGAGGTGAGGGACACACAGGCTATCTCCATCTCTGCCTCACAACAGTGTATTGCAAGGCAGCCTGGTAAAACAGTACCACCTGGAGTACATATCCCACATGTTCTCCCCTTAGTGCCTCACATCCCAACCACCCCTGCTCAGCATCCCACAGCCAGATGTCCTTGCTCCCACCAGTGGCCCAACACCCTCCTCTCCGTGCTGGTGCTGCAGTTGCTACTCCAAATCCCTCAACAGCTGGGATGCTTCCATATTGCCATCCCTACCACTTTGGTAGATCCAAACATCTGGGCCATGCTGAGGTGCCAGCCCTTCTGCTTTTGTTGTGCTTTGATGAGAGCTGGGCTTTTCCCCTCTTTTCACAGCTTCTGTGCATCATCTGACAACCTCATGAATGCAAGCATGGTCTGCTTTGAGATTCAATACCTGGTCTTTCTTAAAGTCTGTTTGCAGAGGTAAAAATGGGTGTGAATAGATAGTCTTCACAGAAAGCCAGGTGAAAACCTTCAGTGTGACTCAGAACCAACAATCAGCTTAGAGAAATTCCACTTCTCAGCCAAGAAATGTGTTCTGAACACTTTCTGACTTGTTTGTTACTGTGACCTCTGTATGTAACTTTTGGATGATTTATGAGGAAATGTTAAAACTGGCTGGGGGCATACATTGCTAACTAGTACTAAACATGAAGAACCAGCCCCTTGCTGAGTATGAAAGACTGGTGAGTACTCCTAGGACTGGTCTATCTCAAGTATTGCTGTGGGGTTTCTGAAAGGAACTGTCATTTTCTCAAGGACATATGACACACTGGTTGTTAGCCAGATTTCAGTGACATGCATGTTCAGCTTGGATCATTTTTAACAGACTTTTTTAGTTTGGTTTGCAAGTCCATGGCCCAGAAAGGCAATTAGATAGGTATGTGTGAGCAGAAAAGTGTTGGCCCTGCTCAACACTGGAGGAGCAGCTTCATTCTCAAGTTTGAATTCCCTCCTTTCGTGGGCACATACACACTTCCTGCATCACAGGTCCACAGAAGAAACCCAGGTCACCTGTCAAGGGTTAAGGCTGGGCCAACCACTAATCCAGTGATAGATATTCTCTATTATTCCCTTTTCCCCCAATCCAAGAAGGAGAAGGGGGAATTAACAGAGAGAGAGACACTTATGAATTGAAAATGAAACAAACTACTGCAATGAAAGTAAGAAGAAACTTCAATATGTAGATATACACACATTCAAAACCAATACCACATTCAAACCCCCCCTTGATGGCACATACCTCACTGCTGATGCTGTAGCAGAAGGACTCAGCAGCAGACACAACTCAGGCACAGAGGCTGGATCCTGGAACTGGATTCAGGAACTCTTGGATTGAGATCAAAGGCAGAACAAACAGGGTCCTGCAACAGCAGAGCCAGACTATGGAGCCTCAAGGAGAGTTATCAGTTCACCACCCCAGATAGCTCAGGTACTCAACCTTGAAGGAAGATGAAAGCTCAAACCCCTTCTTTTTTGTATTGGCTGTTAATTAGGTGCTAAATAACTTAATCATGCACCTGCTTTGCTTGGGTCTTAGGTTTTATGTAAGAAAGCCTAAGACTCAAGCTTGGTGTGGGTGTTTCAGGGACTGGCCCCCAGTCCCACACCAAACATGATGTAGATGACATGGAATACCTTGCTCTGGCTCAAACCAGGACATCACCCTTTGATAGGTTATCTCAGAAGCAGTAGAGTTTTGGTAGAGGATTCAACAGATCTTACTCAGCTGCATCCTGCAGATGCCTAACTTGATCACCACTACCAGCAGGTTTTTGCCTCATTGGCAAAGAAAAGTCAGGTCTTGCAGCATCTGAATTAAGTAAAAGTGTCTACCTACAACAAGGGTTCTAAATACAAACTGGTATAGTTGATTAGGTCAGCCTGCTAAGCCCATACAGCCCTGGTGTCCTAACCATCCCTGGTTTCCATCACAGAGGAATTGCCACACCACTAAGTGTTACACAGTGCTGATGTGTCCCTAGAAAGCATTTCCTTGTGGTTTGAGTCCGAAGGGTTACATCTCCAGTCTGCCTGCTGCTTTTGTGCATCCCTCTCCTCCCCTGATGATGCAGCAATAACAGGTCAGGAAGCATGGAGTGATGTTGCTTCCACACACCTCTCCCTTTTCCCAAGCCCCATGAAAAGCTGTAACATGACAGCCAACACTTTCCAAGCAGTCACCAGCACTTGTGGACAGCCACAACCCTAAGTAGCCAGGAGCAGTCCAACAGCCAGAAGTATCTGTGGCAGTGTTGGGTGCTCACCACCTGCTTCAGGGCTGCATCCCCAGCATCCCAGCAGCATACAATAGTTGAGCCCCCGGTGCCTGGCAGCCTGCAGGGACTGGAGCAGGTGACATGCTTCACGCTCTGCTGCCAGACGCTGGCAGACCCATTTCAGGCCATCCCATTCCACGTGTCCTCCTCTCCCTTCCTTGCCCATGGGCCAGCGGAGCAGCGTTGTCCCCTGAGCCAGGCCTGTCGCTGTTAGTCCCCTGGCATATGGAAGCTGCAGTGTCCCAGGGCACCACTGCCCGCGTGTGGAGCTTCCCTTCTGACACTCCTGCATTCAAGCCTGGCCCCCGCCACCCTCGCAGGGGGATTCTTACAAAGGGGAGAATGCTTCCTTTCAGCAGCCCGGGGTCAGCACAGGGCTGCTTCACTCACAGAGGTCAATCATTAGGATGCTCGGAGATGGCTGGGATGCTTGGGAAGGGCAGGGTACTCTCCACCCCCCTGCTTCTCCCTGTGCTGTGCATTGTCACGATGATAAATGAGAGAGTGAGGTGGGGAAGCTCTTGACTGCGCGTGGCCTGGTGCCCCTGGGGGTTCACAAACTACTGCAAAGCAGCAGCTGATAAAATGGTAACTAATTCAATTAGTGAAATTTAATTTAGGTGGGGAACGGATGGTGGCTTTGCCAAGACCATATGGGAAACCAGTGGTGTTTCCATATAGAAGAACTTAATTTAAACAATGAACTCATGGGTCTTCATAACCCAGCAGCCAAAGAGCCCCCAGGAAGGCCTGGAAGGAGTTGTACTGATTAACAAGACAAAAGCCTGGCGAGTTCAGGCCGGGCAGGAGGAGGGGAGCAAAAATGATCCAGGTCCGCATCGAGAACATGGTCGAGTTGAAAGAGAACCCTCCCAGCATCAGAAAACAGTGTTTATCTCCTCACATATCCCCTGCCTGCTTCCTCTGAGCAACGTGATCCATGACTGAACCTCTGCAGCCCAGCAGGAGACAGCGGGAGGCTCGGACGTGCAAGGTGAGAAGGAAGAGCTGGATACGTGCTCCTCATCAGTGGGGAAACCACTCTGAGGAGAAATGCCAAACTTCTGCAGACACTAATTAGAGTAAAAGGCTTCCTGTCCGTCATGGCCCCGTGCTGCTGTGCTCCCTCCAAGCACACAAGACACCTGCTTTCAGAGTTCCTGACCTTTTGGGGTGGGAAGGCTGGATGGCAGAGCAAGACAAAAAGGGGGAGCCTCATGTCACAGATATTATTGGGAGTAGAAGGGAATTACAGAGCCAGGGGAAAGAATCAGCAGTCAAGGGAGCTGGAATTGGGAGAGACTCCCTGTCTGTTCTACAGGAATCATGCTGCAAAGTACACAGGTCATAGCAAATCTCACTTTTCCTAACTGGATCAAAAAAAAAGGATTTTGGTTTGGTTTTGGTTTATTTTATTTGGCATTGAGCCCTTACGGAGTTTGGAAAGAGTCCTATGATCAAATCCTGCTAGCGAGAGCCTTCCAGGCACTGAAACTGTGGGTGTAAATCTTCATGGAAACCAATTCTTAGGTTTGAAAACCTGGGAAGTCCTGCTGGAAAGGCTGGCTTGTTCCTCTGGTCCAGGAGCAGAAACAATGCCATGTGATGAAAGCAACCACAGACAACTTAAGGAGCAAACATCAGACACTTCAAGAGAAAAATACTTACCAAGAAATGTGCAAGTAGTTGTCCATGACTGTTATCTCCAATCACCAGTGTCTGTCGGGAGCAGTTAGGGCTCAGCAGCAAGCAGGCTGGGAAAACTCTGGGAGAAATTCCAGCTCAGTTCTTACCACAGCGTAGGTTCCTAAGGAGAAAGTCCATCCTGTTGCAATACCAAACAGGCATGTTCCAGTGTGTGGCTGAGACCCAGAGACACACTTCCAAAGCAAGGCATGAGGACCTGCACACCTCCTGGCCAGCGATGAGCTAGTGCTCCACTGCACCCCGGACAGGGACACATCCAAGCACACATACTCAGTGCAAGGTGAGCCTGAAAAGGCTCACATCTGAAAAGAATGATCCCATCTGAAAAAGAGGGATCCAGGATTTTTTATCTTTTTCATCACTTTTTGTCTGTTAAAAGTTAAAAAGCAAAGAAAGAAGGAGGTAAGGCTAAAGATGTGGCACTAATGCCTAAAGGATATTAGTGGATTAATTATATGAGTGGGCACACAGCAGAACTGCAAGATTTGTGCTCTTTCACACTTTTGGGAAGTTTAGGTACCAGACTGGTCACTACTTGTGCTGGCTGCTCAGGACCATAAGGGCTAATCTAGCTACTTGGAGTTACCAGGATGCAAAGATGTGGCTATCAGCTACACGCTAGGGAAATAGACAAAACTCTACATAGAGATTACATCCCCAAAGTATCCCTTGCTGGGCAGAGTCTTCCTTTGAGTGAGCTCACAGAATCATTAAGTTTGGAAGAGACCTCTAAGATCATCAAGTCCAAGCATCAGCTCATTGGCATCAGAGATGTTCTGTGCAGGCAGAAGGATCCAATACACCTGCAAAGGCACAAGGTGGGGGGAATGGTAAGAGATGTCCTTCTTCAATATAAAACTGATGAAGATTCACCTCAGAAAACGGAACTGGGACAAAATGTGAGCAACCCCTGCCATGTACAAACAATGAGGGGGGAAAAAACCACCAACCAAAAATATGTCACTGTGATGGAACCTCTGCAAAAAAGTATGGTGAAGTTTGTCTTCAGCTGCTCCTTCCTGGGCTTTAAGTCTATCAACAAGTGAAAGGTGGGAAGCCTTTCTTGGGCACGCAACAGAACCTGTGTGATCACACGGGTGCTGCTAATGAATAACATGATGGATTTAGGACTCATAAGAAAGCAAGGGAAAATCCAGAGCGGGGCTTTCTGGGCTTTGTTTCTTTTATACACCACTGGAACCAGGAAATATACCAATATGGAAGTTTAGAAATGGTCTGAGGCTTCACGGAACTTGCATCAGAGTGGCCCAGTGCTTAATACTACTGTAACTTGCAAAGGTCACACACTGAAGGGCTGTTTTTAGACAGTGGGTCTGGGAATTTTAGAGAGCTGTTTAAAGGAACACTCCAAGGGCTGGGCGAGGAACTGATCAGGCTGTGTGGGAATCTCATTTCACCCCACAGATGCATAGAAAGCAATTTTGTTATTTGTGAATGATCTGTGGCAAATGCAGAATTTTTGTCAGTGCTCCTGACCTTTTTTATCACAGCAATCTCTAAACATCCTTGGCCTATCTGGAGAGTCATAATTTCTTTGAGACAGCCATTGATGGAGATATTACAAGTTTTAACTGGATTCACTAAGTGAGACAGGGCAAAAGTGAGCTGGTCCTTTTCCAGCATGCTCTGTTGACCAGTGACTTGCATCTACATGAAGGGGTTCTTGATGGTGATGCATCAAGACAGCAAGCTGCTTGACTTTTCTGGAGCACCATGCACCTGTGCAGGAAAAGCTGCAGTTAAGAGCCCCTGGGGTGCCAGCAGCAGACAGCTGCATTTTTATGGCATCATCAGCTTGAGCCTTGTCCATAAGAAATGAGATGTCTGGGTGCTAAACTGCTGGTGGGCAGCTTGCAGCAGTGCTGGTGCCTTTGTTAGCAGAGGGAACTTGCACAGCGGAAGCATGGAGAAGGCCAATGCATTCACAGAGACAAGAATAAACTATGCTACAATAGGATTTGGCAACAAAAGCAAGGTATTGTTTGCTTTTGCTGTTGTTGGGGGTGCAGAGGAAGGCACAGTTTCTCACAGAGAAGAGGCATTTCAGCTCAGTTCTCTGATCTAGATGGCAAACACAGAGACAAATAAAGCTGTACCTTAGCCTCTGGCTCTCTCCAAAGTGGGTTGGCTTTGTCTTGGTTTTAGCTGCATCAGAAGCTGGCGTTGTTGTTCAGCTTCATCACAATATGTTTATTTCAGCTATACTTTGGAAGTGATGGGTTCTGTCAGTCAAAGTCCTGTGTTAGGCATCACTAGCAGCTCCATCACATCCCACATGGCCACAGCCTCCACTGTGGCTCACAGGATGCACTTCCTGGGGTGGGAATACAGGTTCTGGCTGTTTGAACTGCAAAGTTGGGCAGACAGGCTCAGATAAAGACTATGGACCAAATTCTGACAAGTGTGAAAGTCAGGCTCTGCCTGCCTCTGTGGCAGGAGATAATGTGTTCCTCTCTAGGAAGTGTCATTAACTGCACCATTCAATCCATGTGCTCACATACCTCCAGCCTGATCTGTCTGTCTTGTTCACTGTTGAGAAAACCACATTTTTACTGAGGATCTCTTGCTCAGCCTGTGGCTCTGATCAACTCTTGCATGGTTCTTTGGAGGACAACCACCAGTCTGACCAAAGCTGAAGTGGAAACTACAGGCTGGCTGAGGGTCAGCACAACAGCAAATCCTGCACTTTAAATGGTCTGTGTTATGTCATGGCTTATGCAAGCAGCTCTGAACTCCTGCCTGCTGCTGATGGACTAGGAGCCTGGTGAGCAGCATAGGCAGAGTGAATGCACAGAGGGAAGCAGAGGTCACAGGCAGGTGGAGCTTTCCCATAGACACCCACATAGGACAGGAACCTTTCACAATGGACCACATGCACTGAGTAACCTCCAGGTTATGGTCAGCCTTGCATGCCACATACTTCCTCTATTACTTTTGCCTTAAGATAACCTTTCTGAAAGTAAAAGACAAGATCCCTGGCAGCCATGTGTTCACACCCTTGCCTTTACTGGCAAGGTTCCTGTTTACCTAATGCTGTAGGGCAGGACTGACTCCTCCAGAGTCCACAGCAGCATCATCAGCCAGCACCAACCAGAACTTGTGAAAGACCTGCCAAAGGTCTTCCTGAATGGAAAGAGGCAGTTTCAGTGGTGTTTCTATGAGAAAAGGCTTTTATTTTGCTCAGAGAAGTCTCCCCTAACTTGTCACTGTCTTTTTCTCCTATGGCAGTGCCCCATGCCCAGAGGCAGCAAATGTCCAATGGCAGCTCCATCACCTCCTGCTGGCATTCACAGACTCGAGAGCCTCATGGTTTTAAAGAACAAGCACATGGCCAAGTCATTTTGTTTAAATGGCCACTGATGACAGAAGGTAAGCATCAAACTCAGACACATCTTGAGAAAGCTTAAGAAAATGTAGATGTATCTTAAGAAAAACATGGTATTGTAATGAAACAATTGTTTTGTAGTGGTCTGTGATTGCCTATAGAGAACAAGCTGCCTGTGCTCTGTGCTTTCCAGGTAATCTGGTTTTCCTTACCACATCCTCCTGCAGAATGCATGGACTCCATCTGCTCACTCCTCCTGCTGAAGAGTCTCCAGCACTGCAGAGGTTTCACCAGCATTTCCCCATGTTCCCTGCCTGGCTGGAATTCCCAGACCTGGTTGCCCATCCCCAGGCAAAACAAACCTGGCATGTGTTGCAAAACCTTTCTTTTAAAATGATCTCACCACAGCACAGCACAGCACCTCACCTCCCAACAGCAACTGCTTTGCTATGATGTTCAGAAGAGCATTTCCTAAAACAAAAGGACATTGTCATAGCCAGGTCCTTGTACAATGCACCCCTCTAAAGGAGAGATGGAAAATAAATATAGAATATTGAAGAGATATTCAGCGTTGTGAGAGACACAACAAAAGGAAAACTGCCAGGAAATGACTCTACAATGGAACCAAATCCAGACTCCTTAGTCCATAATACCTATTATTCAGGCAACCCCCCCCCACCAGCAGCTGAATTGCGAGTGCACAGCACCCCTGGAAATGGGGCAACCCCAGTCAGAAACTAGTCAGAATCTTTCCACTGAGTTCAAGGACCAGGCTCTTTAATATTTAAATAAATCCTTTAGGTTGCTACACATAGGCTTTCAGTTTCAGCAGTCTGAGCCTGGCTCAGGGCATTTAAAGCATCCTTCCCTTCAGATGATGACAAGACATGTTTTGTATTCACATATCTACTGCACGCAGATGACAGCAAGCTGGGTGGCAGTGTGGATCTGCTTGAGGGCAGGGAGGCTTTCCAGAGGGATCTGGATAGGCTGGATGGCTGGGCCAAGGCCAATGCCATGAAGTTCACTAAGGCCAAATGCCAGGTGCTGCCCCTTGGCCATAGCAACCCCCAGCAGTGCTCTAGGCTTGGGGAGCAGTGGCTGCAGAGCTGCCAGGCACACAGGGACCTAGGGGTGCTGAGTGACAGCTGAACAGGAGCCAGCAGTGTGCCCAGGGGGACAAGAAGGCCAATGGCATCCTGGCCTGGAGCAAGAACAGTGTTGGCAGCAGGAGCAGGGAGCTGATCCTGCCCCNACCAGAGATGTCGACACAGGCAAAGCACATGTACCACCTTGTCATCCAGGCCAGTTATCTTTGCACTCTCTCTAAAGTCAATGACGGGAGAAAGAGAGATATTTCCAAAGGATAATTAATCCCATCCCAACATGAATGGAATTAGCAGGGGGAGGAGAGTTTAAACTGCTGTTTGAAGATGCTTCCACGGTCTACCAGGAATCATAGACAACTGATTTAGACTAAACACCTATCTGCTAAACAAAAAAGGAATGAATCACATCATCACAGTCCAAACCAGTAATACAATACAGATGTGTAGAGCAATAAGTGACCAGATGGTGAATTTCACTGTAGTTTCTTATAACATAAATACAGGCTGATGAAATAGTTGATTTGCTCAATAGACCACCTCAGCTTCATTACAAGAGCTACTCTGGAGCCATTACAATTTGTCACAGGGCCCTGGGTATATTTTTAGAAAATATGATGGTCTGGAAGTAAAAGATTATGCGAAGCAGTAATTTTTGGTCAATTAATCTAAGGTTCTCTGCACTGGGAAAGAATCCTAGCATCCACTTTTTCCACACTACATGCAGAAATTATATTAAATGCCAAATTAGGTTTAAATTAACAAAACCACACTACAATACATTAAGACTACTAAAGATAGCTTCTTCCCCCATCTATTCACTTGTGCCTCAGAAGCAATGGTTTCATTTTGGACTGGTAAAGAAGATTTTTCTTCAAGACTCTTAGGGTCAGGGAGCTACCAAAATGTTTCAACAAAACTATTTCTGGCAGTGTGGGGACTCAGAAAATAAAGGAAATAATGAAAAATAAAAAAGAATAATAATGAAAAAGGCACAAATAATCACTTTAACTGGTGGGAGCCTTTCAGCTTGAGTGTGATCAGCACAGATGATCCCAAACAACCACAGCATGACATCACAGCTGCAGGGATACCTTTTGAATAGGGAGCATAGGGAACAGTTTGCCTCCAAAGCACCAAAGGAATTGTCCTTCAGTAGAAGATGTGCCTTCAGTGGAAGGTTCTCTGTGAACACAATGCTCAGCCCACTTGGAAGCATCTCTTGTTTTCAGCCCCACCACTTGCTGAGGACCTCTGGGCAAGTCTTGCAGATCTAGGTCCCCCTTAATAACACCTTCCCCAGGTCCAGCCTGCTTCTGGGAAAGGCTCTGAAGATGTGAATGCTCATATGGCATCCACAGAGGATCTTTTTTTTGATATATGCTGTCTGCCCAGGGACTTTTCGACTCAAGGAATTTTTTTCCAGCTGTAAAAATAGGCATTTATCCAGCATTTTCAGAAGAAGTTGTGCCTGTGTTGGTGGCTGGCATTGCTTCCTAAAAGAAATATCAAGTTGAAAATAATGCAAAAATTCTTTGGTCTGTTAATCATTTAGTTTACATAACTGTGTCACTTTGAGTGGTTGTATGCAATGCCAGAGCTCAGAAGAGGGACTCTGCGTGGGGAAGTGCAAATCAGTATTTCAGATAACTGCTGATTACATCTTCTGAGTCATGCTTTATACCAAACCAATGACTTACTGCTCTTGCTTTGCATCTGCTCATGAAAGAGTCTATCCATTCAAGTTTGGACATTCTTTCATCCCTTTCTGTCCCTCCTTCAGAGCTTCTTTTTGTAGCAGCCCAAAGGGAAAAGCCTAGAGGACTGTCACAGTGGTAAGAATGAGGATGTGTTGGAGATGTTAAAGATAACATTGGAAAATCAGGGGACATCTGGGCTACATAACATGACTGTCAAGACTCATGCCCTCCAAAAGCCATTCTAGCCCTGAGGGCAGCTCCCACTGCTACTTCTCTCAGACTATCTCTCTGTTAGTGCTGGTATCCCATGCTTGATAGACCTAGGACTCAGAGGAAAAATTCCTCTGGAAGTACTTTGTGCTCTTTGTTGCTGTGTGATGTCCAGTTTGGGGAGGAATTCTTCTTCTGGCCAGGGGATGCCCTGAAGGGTGAGATCTAATTGTCCTCTAGCCACAGGCATTACCAAAGCAACAAAAGGACCTAGGTTTTGACATTTTTTGTATGTGAGTGTGTGTGTGTTTGGTTTTTATCTTGACCTGTAAGTTTCTATGTGGCAGGAAGGCTGCCAAGGGCTGCTCTAAGGGGTGGAATTTGGATAGTGGGAGAAATGCAATGAGAAGGATGATGAAAAGCCAGTGTCCCACTAAAACCACAAAATATAAACAGCTGCTTCCAATTATATTAATCCCAGTTCCTCCCTGAGCTTTATCTGTATAATGCACTTTTAAACATCCACCTCTTTCAGTTACCTCCTGCTACCAAAATATTGATAGAGGTAGAAAATACATTGAGACAAAGTGACTCAGTCTCAATTCAGTAATCCTCCTTTTGACACTAGTTTTTAATATTTCCACGAAATGACACCAACACCTTTCTCCTTCTGAAACTGTCCCATACATTGCATGTCAGATGTCAAGAGGAACTGTTAACCTCTATCACCCATCTCAACACATCCTTTTTGCACTCTTGCAGGCACTCCAGGCTATGCTTGCATGTCACTTAGCCAAGCTGACAGCAAAGTATACAACTCATCATTGTATATACATAATTATAAGTAATTATTGTCATTTTCTTCTCTCATAGCTTCACTCTCCTTTTGGGTTCTGCTGGAATAAATTTTGCCTGACTCAGGAGAAATAAATTCATGGATAAAAAAGAAGAGTCAAGACAGTGTCTGTCCCTGCAGCTCCCTAATTTTTACTTCTTTTTCCTCCATATTTTTTGCTTTTCCTTCCATCCCTATTGGTAACAAGCAGTGTGTTGGGCCAGGCATGGGGCTGCAGAGCTTCAGACAGTAGAGGAACCCTTCAGATGTGACTGTTTAACCTTACACAACCTGCTGACACCCCACCACTTCCTGCAGGGAATGTGGGAAAGGGGAAATGACTCCTGCTCTGGCCAGCTGGTTTCACCAATCAGCCAGCTGCTCCCTTGGCTCTTGTATCCCCATATGACAAGAGAATGCTCCCAACCAGTGTGCCCAGGAGGAAGGTGAGCAAGGACGAGATAGCACAGAGGTGGTTCCTCCATTAGCAGCATCCCCTGATGCCTTGTGCATCCCTAGGACTCCCTTTTACTGATATCAAGAAGTCACTGAAATGATTAAAAACCCTATCTTGATCAGGAAGAAACATATCCTTCTCCACTTCACTTAGAGAGGCAGAGCCCAATGACACCTTCAGGGCATGAAGCAAAGCCAGTTCTCCTCAGGGCTGTGCTCCTGCTCTTGCTGTGCCACTCCTGGGAGGAGAGATCCCAGAGAATGAGAGTGCTGGATGAGTCAAGCTCAAGGCTACAGAGGAAATCTTTCTCACAGAATCATTAAGATTGGAAGAGATCTCTAAGCTCATCAAGTCCAACCATCTACCTATCACTAACATGCCACTAAACCATGTCCCTAAGTACCACATCTATGCATTTCTTAAACACCTCCAGGGATGGTGACTTAACCACTTCCCTGGGCAACCTATTCCAGTGCCTACCAACTCTTTCAGTCAAGATGTTTTTCCTAACATCCAATCTAAACCTCCTCAGTGCAACTTGAGGCCATTTCCTCTTGTCCTCTCACTGGTAAAGCGGGAGAAGAGCCCTACCCCATCTCACTCCAACCTCCTTTCAGGTAGCTGTAGAGAGAGATAAGGTCTCCCCCGAATCTCCTCTTCCTCAGACTAACCAACCCCAGTTTCCTCAGCCACTCCTCATAAGATTTATTGCCAGACTCCTCACTAGCCTCATTGCCCTTCTCTCCAGCCTACTCCTCCTTCTGTCTTTCTGACCCTTCCCAAACCTCAAAGTGTGCTCTACGCATTTCCCTTTTGAGATGGATCACATTTTTATTAATTTTACAGTAAATCACTTCCCCATTTCCTTTGTTTATGCTAGGTGGATTCGGTGGTTTCCATCGCTGTGTGACACAGCACTTGGCACATGAGCACAACCCATACCATCACTTCATCCTATGCATTGCTGACACTCCAGCTCTAGGAAAAGAAGGTAAAAGGCCTTGGCTCCATGCTGTCATTTCCCTTCACCTTTCTGCACTGGTTCAAATGGCAACTGCAGCCTTGCAACTGTTCCTTTGTTGAGCAGGAGGGTTCCAAATGCTGGTGCAGCACAGCTCAGATGTATCCCTGCCAGACAAGCACCACTGCATGGCTGCTCCTTGTCTCGTTTGCTTCTGATGCCATGAATCTTGCCCTTTGTCCAGGAGAGCACTGCAGAAAGGAGGAGTAGCTGGTAGCGTTCCCCATTCTCCTTGAGAAAAGTGGAGGTGAATCTCCACCCAAGGATGATGGGTGTGCTGGCAACACACTGTCTGAGAGTCAGCTTGAGGTCGAGAGTCTGTCTTCTTAGTGTGCAGACACCCTCTGAGACCCCCCAGTAAGCAGACTGAGTCTTGCTCTTGAGCATTCACAGTGTCAGACTCCTGTCCCCTTCACAGAGCACAGATGGCTCCAGGATGCTCAGGCAGACTAGAGGGACAGAGGATGAACCCAAACTATGAACAGGTGAAATGCACACCAGGGCTGGAAAGGGAGCAAGGGAGCCATCAACTTCAGTGCCGTAAAGCAAGGCTCTCAGAGCTTAGCCACAGATAGTAGACTAGGCTTTTCCTAGGGGCCAGGAGCAGGCAGTGATGTTGCCCATCTTCCCAGGCAGAGGAACAGGTGCTGTCCTTTCCTCAAGGTGAATCACCAGATTATCATCTAGTCCTTTATGCTCCAGCAAAGTCTCTTTTCTCTTCTCACATCTCTCATACTCTCAAGTATTGCTCCAAAATAAAAATGGAAGATTCTTTCTTTCAGCCCAGGCAAAGTCAACATCCTCTCCCTGCTCTCCCTCTCCCTCTCCCCACTCCCCCTCTTTCCAGGGCTTTGGGCCCCTTGCTGAGAGTAAACAGCTGGCCTGCACTTTTTGAAATTCTTGGCTTTCTATGGCTTGGGTCCCAACCTTAATACTGTTTCAATACCATTTTTCTTGTGTGCTGAATAGCAGGGCTGGAAATCTCCACCTCCCTGCCTGTGCTGCCTGCAGTGAGGATCCTGCTGTGCCCGTGCCAGCCACTTCTCTTCCTAAGGACCTGGTCAGTGCCAATCCCTGAGGGCACCCATTGCAGCAGGTTAAGTGTCTCCATGGAGATCTCCCCAGCTCCCTCTCCACAGTCCCTCCCTCCTCTTGTAGCTTTCTGTTTATTGTAAACAGCATCCCCATCTCAGCTGGAGCTGGTAGCTCTTGGTTTTGCCCTGGTCACCTGCCCACCCAAGTTGCCTCACAGCCTGCTTGCTGTTGCCTGGGAAAATAGCAATGCCACCCTTAGAAAATAACCCACACATGACAGAGGGCTCTTTTCATTGCTAGGTTGCTTTTTTTTCCCACCTCCCCCCCCCTACTCTCAGATTTGCTTGGATCTCTCATGGCAGCTGCAGCCTCATGCTTCCAATGAGGGCTATGTGTTTGTGCATGAAGAAAGTGTTCAGAGACAGCTTGTAGAAGGGAAGCTGGGGGGGGCTGCAAGCTCTAAACCCCACTCCTTCCTCCAGCCACATTGCTCTGTAACTGGGAGGGCACTGCTGTGCCCAAGGCTGGGGTGTTGGGCAGCTGTAATGCCCTTCCCCTCACCCACATCCAGAGCATAGCTTGGACCCACCTGAGCAATCAGAAAAGGAGGCAGAAAGCTACCCAAGTCCTCAGGGAGTCTGTTTGGGATTATCCTGCTTCTTCAAGTTGTGTACAGTCCAAAGATTTCACGTCCCTCCAGTATCTCTCATCCACCTTGTGATGCCCAGCAGAGATGAGGGAGCTCCATGGTGAACAACATTTCTGTCTTGCTCCCCCAGTGGCAGTAAAGCTCTCCCTTGCCTTAGTGCAGCCATGTAAAGCACCCTTGGCTGGGAAACCATGTCCTCTCTCAAAGGAGGTTTCTTAAAGAAATTTTGGGGGGAAAAAAGTGAAGGAGTAAATGCACCCATGTTCCTTCCTAATCTGTCAGCCTCCTCTCTACTATAACCAGCTGGCATGTCCCCAGCGTATCACCACAGTTCCTTTGCTCCTGACACTGTTTTGAGGCCATGTCTTCACACCAATGAACCATTCCAAAACAATTTCTCCAACATATTTGGCACAAACAGGCTTCTCCCTGGCATGCCTGTGCAACAGCAGCTACTGTTCATTGCCAGGGTATTTTTAGTGTTCAACCCTGAGGAAACCTGCCTATCCCTTTCTGCAGGAATGCCTCCGACAAGCTCAGCTCCCTGTTCCCCTCTCTGAGCAGGGGAAGATGGCTGAGGTTTGCTGCATGAGACTATGGGGGCCATGCTGGGAAGAGTATGCACACCTAATGTTCAAGTTGCAGCTGGCCTTCAGGTTGTCTTGACTCCATCACTTCATCTTTTGGAGCCTCTGTTTCCCTCAAAGGTGCATGGAAATTACTCTGGTCTTATTTCAGAAGTATTTTGATGCCTTTAGCTAAACACAAGCTAGATAAGCCTCCACAAATGGATGAAAGGTTACATCTGTACTTTCCTGTAACAGGCAAGATGATACATCCTTGGAGCTTGTCACTGCCCTGGCAGAAAGTAAAAATCTTTCTAAAATTGCCCTAGGATAGAGCTGTCACACAACTCCTCTTAGAACAGCTCAAACAAGACACAGCAAGCATGACTTACTGTCCTTCCAGGTTCACCCTTCTTTGCATCATGTAGCCAGCTCCCAGAGGAGCCTTCTTGTGCTTCTGACCCACAGGCATCTTTATCTGAACTGCATGTGGGCCACAAGAGTACAGAGTCACAAAACACAGCTGCAAGGAGACCTGTGCAAGCTCCTGTCCAGCAGGAGGGGAACCCCTCCCAGTGCCTGGCACACACCACAGGTCACCTAGACACTGTCACAGGTCTGTAGGAAGAGCCACATAAAACATGATTATGATAAATTAATACCTGTGACAGGGATGAAGCCACTCTGATCATTTCTGAACTGGGATTAGCACAGAAATTGATGCTTACAGACAGAAACTGAGATGGAGGAAGGAGGCTCCAGTGGCAAAGTTCTTCTTATAAAACAAATTCAGGGCTGGAAGAGCCTATCCACCTTCAACAGTTGCCTCCAACTAAACAGAAACACTCCTGTTTATTTCATCTATTTTGTGATCAAAAGGTTCAGTTTACATACTTCAAGGTTGCAGAGGTCCAAGTACCACTGGTCCCACTGGGGTGCTGGGTGCAGATCACAGTCTCCCAGATCGGAGCAAGAGGCAGATGTTTCTCACACCACTGACAAACCTGGCAGTAGTTGTCCCTTCTGCAGCTTAGGGAGGTTTTGGCTACATATAAACAGCTCTAAAACTCACACAGTGACTCTGCACCCTTTGCCCCACCAACATATATCCCACTTGTCCCAGGGACATTGCTGCCTGACAGCTCCTCTGGAACATCTGCCCTTCAGGAGCTACAGATGCTCCCATTCAATGCAAAAATGGCAATCAAGAGGATACATCACCAGCAACAGGCCATGGGGAGAAGCTCTTCCAGATCTTTGGGGGAAATCCAACATTGCTTTTGGAAGAAAGGTGTGTGAAGGGCTCTGCTCCATCCTCACATTCTTGCTCCTACAGCAGTCTCACCATTAAGGTTAGGAAGCATTTCCAGGGAGGAAAAAAAAGATTGAGATCATTCAGTTCCTTTCACCTCCAAGTCAAAAATCAGCTTCCCTACTTCTACTTCTCAAGGCAGATTTTTCCTGGTCTTTAACCAAGTATTTTTACCTGATCTCTACTCAGATCTATGATGTTCAGAGAGCTATGTTTTACTGCCAGCTACTGCCTGATGCAGTAACCTGGTTGATCTAAACTGCACTGGGATTTCATGGAGCAATCACATCTGTTGTGCATAGAGAATTATCACCTTCAGGCAGAGAAAAAAAGTTAGAAGAATGGACTTACAAATAAGGTATAGGTACCAAAAATGGTGAAAACTTATGAGATCATCTTCTTCCCCCATACTTAGTCAATACAAGATTGTTCCCTGCCAGACTCCAGAACAATGCCATTTAACCTAGATGCAATCATGCTGCAGGAACTGCCAAACACAATGCAATGAAGAGCAGAGAATGAGCTCATATGAGTTAATTTAATTCCTGCAATAAAGCAATCCAGGGCTCTGGTCTCCCTCCTGCAAGGTTCTCCCAAGCCAACCCTTCTGTACCTATGTGCAACTCAAAAGCTGGAGCCACTGCTGAAATAACCTGGAGCTGGGAAAACACAGCACAACAATATCCACAAATGTTCTTGCTCCTGAAACCATGGCTTTGTTTAGGTGGAATCCATAAACCTTGCTATTCACAAACATTCAGGAAGCTTTATTTCCAAGAATGCTCATGGTGTGGAAATCCATTGTGTAGGCCAACATGAATAGACTCTTGCATGGGAAGCATCCAGGTGGCTAGTGAGAAAACAGCTTCTTATCAAATAAAGTAATGCATTACAGCCACCAATGACTCCCAAGCAGTGACCTTTCCATCTGTGAGGCATACTTCACCAAAAGAGGGGTCCAAAACAATGCCACACAAGCATATTGACAGTCAGAGTGTGGCAAGCACTCTCCTTGTCCCACCATCAACCAAAACATTCCCACTATTTGCAAGAGGTGTCATCCACAGCAACAAATCACAGCTACAGGGTGAAAATGAGCATCCCAAATATTCCTTGGATTGGAATCTGTGTCACTATAGTGCCTTATATTTACTAGACCTTAAAACAAAGGGTTCAAATGTCATCATAGGGTCCAGCAAAATATTTTTCTGGAACTGGCCTGTGTAGCAAATCTATCTCCTCTTCCTTCTTATAATCATGTTGCTGATAAAAAGCAGAAAGTCTCTCATCACTATTCTGTATGGATAATTAGGTGTAATTTGCAGAGCAATGAATTCTTAGTTAGCAAGTGCACACACACACACATACAGAGCTTGTTCTTTTATGGCACCAATACTCAGAAACACCCTTCCTCAGCCAGAGTTTGGGCAGCAAATATGAAAATGCATTTTGATAATTTTGATACCGGAATGCAACAAATATGCACAAAAATATACCCACCGAGTGCAACATACTGCAAACAGGAGCACAAGTAAAAATATGCCCACTGAATGCAACATATTGCAAACAGGAGCATAAGTAAAATAAACAAATACATGTCATTTCATCTGGGTCACAAGTTGACTCAACATGACATTTCCTTTTGTAGTGAAGCGCATTGGAGAAGAGAGAAACTATTTATACCTACTGGAGTATGTTTGGGTAAGTTTTTTCCTACCTCTCTTGGCTATTTTTGCAGTTAGCCTGTCCAAGAGTTTAGAGGTTTTTCCCTCTTCCAAGGTCAAGATTTTCTTTCTACACGATCTCACAAGATGATAAGTCATAGTCCTGCATGCTTAAAAACGCCATTGCTGTATCGCTGTGATCAGCAACCTCACCGTGTGATCTTTGCCCCAAAATCAGGTAAGAGACTAAGCTGGAAACAGGAGCTCTAAGTTCAATGCTAGCAGCTTTTTAAAAGCATCAGAGACAACTTCCATTTCTCCCAAGTTTGCTTTCTCCTCCTGAATGATGCTTTGCAGCTGTGTCTCTTCCCGCAGCGGAGCAGCCGAGGCTCCCCAGGGAGCCCATTCACACTCATGCTCTTGAATGGCTAAAGTGGGAACACACGTCGTGTATCTCTAGACACAAGCTCAAACACACAGCTCTGTAAAGCCCTGTGGGTGCTTTTCATGGAAGAGAAAATTTTGGCTAAAGCTTCTTTTGCTCTGCTTGCCTTGTACAGAGTGAATGCTGTGCTGATCTCAGGTTGTGCTGAGCTGGGCACGGCACTGTGGTTGACCAAACCCACACATGGACATTGCTAGGCTAGAGATTACCTACACCAAGGCAGAAGGGGAACAGTGATAGCTGCTCAACCCCTTAGGCAGATTTCCACCCAGAACACTCAAAGCATCATGCACAGGGAATAATAAGAATCACAGGGAGGGATAGGGAGGAGAAGACATTGACTTGGTCAGCCAGTAAGCCAGCTGGCTGCAGGGTATGTGTTTTGAGAACCAGCTCAGGCTAGAAGTGTCACAGAATCCTATACAAAGTCACTCATTTGATATGAGCAGCAGAGTATGGCAAGCACAAACAACAGGTTGTGAAATGGTACTGGGAAAGCCAAGCCTTGCTCTGGTCTAGGAAGGTAGCAATGCAAAGCCAAGGCTCACTGTGGAATATCATGTGTATCTGTTAAGGGAGCTGGAGAAATCAAGCAGCAGGATTTTGTTTTATCAAGGAGAGGAGGGAACACTGGGAAAGACAAGCAACTCCCCAGGGCTCCCTGTCCACACAGAGTGACACTGCAGCACTAAGCAAGTGAGATCATAGTCATCAACAGCTCATCAGCCCTGGGAGAAGGGCAAGAATAATTTATATATATATGTGTAATAATAACCTTCATTTAACAAACATGGGACTAGAAACAAGTCAAGAGCAACTACACCAGTGCTGGGAGCAGCAGAGCAAGTCTCTGCCCCAGGTCTCCAGGGTTCACTCTAGGCTGGGCCAACAGAGTGGACCATCAGCCTTGATCCTCTGGCAAAGCTATGTCCCTGAGCCAGTCACTTACAGACACCAAGTAGAAAAGGAGCCAGAAAGAGGACCTGCATTTGAAGGCTATTGGCTGTACATTACCAACTCAGCTGTCACCCACATGACTCCCCACATCACCCTGGTGCTTCCTCTTGTGCCCCTGGTGAGGGACTCCTCAGGCTCACAGCTCACTGCTGCTGCAAGGTTGGCAGGAAAGGCTGACCTAACCCTGCACCAAGCAGGCCCTCAGACCTATTGTCTTGAAATCAGGGTAATGATGGATGCCTAGGATGTTTCATCATTTCCCAGCACTGTTACAAGGCTCACATTTAAACCTCATCAAAACCTTTTTGGTTTCCTTTCTGATTTTTATGTGCCTGGAGTGCTGACCATACCTCCCCAAACCTTTACTCTGCTGTTATTAAACAAGTGGTCAATTTTTCAGGCAATGAGTAGTGCTGTAGAACAAACCCTTTAGTTAATCACTTGTGTTAGCAGTGAGACTCCAGCGAGGTATTCACCACTTGGGACATATCCTTTGCATCCTCTCCTTCTC
The DNA here is from genome assembly GCA_013396975.1 of Bucco capensis. Taxonomy (NCBI): domain Eukaryota; kingdom Metazoa; phylum Chordata; class Aves; order Piciformes; family Bucconidae; genus Bucco; species Bucco capensis. The sequence goes on from VWZO01000742.1 coordinate 296,586, forward strand.
TCTTCCTCCATCCACCCAGGCTCCATTGCTCCCTCCTCAGCACTTTTTCCCACACTTACCATGGAGTCAAACAAATGAAAGCTGGATGAGTCAGCAGTAGAAAACAGAGCAATGAACTTCTGAATGCATTTGACAGAGAGGTCAAAACAAGAATTTTAAGAGGCTGAGAGGTCAAAAGGCTGAGGGCCCTGGGCTGAGCTTAAATAGAGTCCCTGAGCCCACAGGTGTGGAGAAAGCCCCAAGAGAGGTTGGTTAGGTCCATTACAGCCCTGCAGTGTCCTTGGGGCCTGGCATAGTCACCAGGTGGCTCCTCCTGTCCACCTCTCTTCACAGAATGATTTTGACATTTACGTCTCTTCATGTTCCATAATTCCATGATAATAATTTCACCCACATTTGTGCCAAAATTAATACCCTAGGTTTGGTTTCCAGTCTTGACCAGGACTTTTCCATCACTGTTGCAAAAAGAGCTTATTAAAATAGTGGGAGCCATACCATCATCATTTGGAGAAGAGACTGCGTGCAACAACTTGCATGTTTCAGTGGCTAATGTAATCATGAGGCAATTAGAGCCCTCCTTTGGGTCTGGTCCAGCTGTTTGTCCAAGAGGTCTCTAGGTGCAGCTGTTCTCACCACCAGGCCCAGATCCTTTTAGTTACTGTCATAATCTTGCTCACAGATTTTGTTTTTCTTCCTTGAAAGCACCTGCTCAAGTTGTAGGGTCAGTTTTGTTATTAGATAGAAAGGAAAGGCAAAAGCCAAATTACACTTTCAGGCGTTTCACAGAGTGAGGCCAGCCCTTATTTTGGAAGCCCCTCTCTTGTAAGCTTTACCTGGTCCCCAAACTAACCTTCTACCTGGAGGACACTTGAAACAAATGGTATGAATTAAGCTGTCTCATGCATGTAGGCTGGCTTAAGGAAATGCAGATCACTGCAGTAGTGTGCATAATGTAAACATCTATAGGAGCTTGGACAAAGAACTCAGTCAAACTAGAGAGGGAGAGGATGTGCTTCTCTCCAGAAGATGAGATTTTCTTATTGTCAAGGTTTAGGGCTGGGTCAACTGCTAATCCAGTGATAGATATTCTCTACTAACCCCTTTTCCCCCCCTTTGATAGATATCCTCTATTCACCCCTTTCCCTCATCCCCTCTTCTAGAAGGAAAAGGGGAAATTAACAGAGAGAGAGAGATTGGATTGGAAATTAAAACTGAAACTATTTCAATGAAAATAATAAGAAAATGAAATAGATGTGAACACACAAAAACAATGCCAAGCCCAACCCCCCCTTGATGGCAACTATATCACCATTGATGCTGTAGCAGGACTCAGCAGCAGACAGGACTCACACTCAGAGAACTCACACTGAACTGGATTCAGGAGCTCTTGCATTGAGATCAAAGGAAGAATGGACAGAGTCCTGCAACAACAGAGCTAGGCTTCTGAACCTCACCAGGAGGGTTGCCAGTCTACCACCCCAGACAGTTCAGCTGCTCAACCTTCAAGGAGAGTAGAGGCCCCAACCTCTTCTTTTTTGCATTGGCTGTTAATTAAGTGCTCAATAGCTTCATCATGCACCTGTCTTGTTCAGGTCTTAGGCTTTATGTAAGAGACCCTAAAGCCAAAGCTTGATGCAAGAGTTTCAGGGACTGGTCCCCAGTTCCACACCAAACATGATGTAGATAATATGGAATACCTTGTTCTGACTCCAACTAGGACACTCATCTTCTCTGTGCTTTTGATCCCTAGAGGGATCTGGGCCTGTTTAGGCTGGAAAAGAGGAGACTGAGGGGAGACCTCCTGGCTCTCTACAACTACCTGAAGGGAGGTTGTAGAGAGGCAGGGACTGCTCTGTTCTGCCTGGTGGAGAGTGATAGGACAAGGGGAAATGGATGGAAATTGCCCCAGGGGAGGTTCAGGCTAGACATGAGGAGGAATTTCTTTGCTGCAAGGGTTGTGAGCCATTGGAACAGGCTGCCCGGGGAGCTGCTGGAGTCCCCATCCCTGGAGGTGTTTAAGAGACAGGGAGATGTTGCATTATGGGGCATCATTTAGCAGGTTGCTAGGGCTAGGACAAAGGTTGCACTCATGATCTTCAAGGTCTCTTCCAGCTGGAACTGTTCTAGGATTCTAAGTTTGAGTTATTTATTTGCACAGGTCATTAAAACTGCACGAAGGAGGTTACAAACTGGTGAGGTTAGCAGGGACCAGAGCAGTGCAGTTGGGGAAGAATAACACTGTTATTCAGCTGAAAAAGAGCAACCTCTGTAGGAACCCAATGCCTTCGTCAGCACGCAGGAGCAGCAGGGCCTCCCCTTCGGAGCGGGAGGAAACGAGCCGTGGCTGCCGGAGGAGGCAGCTCGCAGGGGTCAGGCGGCACGTGCAAGCCTGGAACGCTGGAATTCCAGCGCCAAGAAAAATATCTTGGCCATGCTTCCTCCATGCCGTCGGTGGGCAGGACAGCCCCACTGGTTTCCGCTGGACTGGTGGGCAGGCAGACAAACAGGGATGTGTGTTGTGCTCGGAGCCAGCTGCCTGCATACCTACACCTGCCTGATGGCACAGAGCTCTCTAGCCATTTGCAAGCAGCAGCTGTCACACTCGCCAGGGGTACCTGGGCATACCTGGGGCTGGTGGGCACCTGAGCAGGATCCAGACTGCCCTCAACCCTTGTGGCTAGCCTGGCTGTAGCCCAGGAGGCTGGAAGAGATGATGTGTTGTTGGCTGGGAGGGATGTCCTCATGAGTTTGCCCCACCTGTCAGCAGAATCACAGTATGTCAGGGGTTGGCAGGGCCTTAGAAAGATCATCTAGTGCAACCCCCCTGCCAGAGCAGGAGCACCTAGACCAGCTCACACAGCAATGTGTCCAGGCAGCTCTGCAATGGCTCCAGACAAGGAGACTCCACAGCCTCCTGGGCAGCCTGGGCCAGTGCTCTGGCACCTGAACTGCAAACAAGTTTCTCCTCGTGTTAATACTAAACCTCCTGTGGTCCAGCTTGCTCCCATTGCCTCTTGTCCTACCATTGGATGCCATTGAGCAGAGCCTGGCTCTCTCCTCCTCACACTCACCCTTCACATATATCTAACCATTGCTGAGGTCTCCTCTCAGTCTCCTCTTGTCCAGGCTGCAGAGACCCAGCAGGCTCCTCTGGCATGCCCTCACTGGTGATGCACAGCACAGCTTCTGGGGTTTATATCCAGAATATAAAATTATGACCTTTTTCCCCTCTCCTATCCCCTTTATAATCCTGGCTTTTCTCCTTTAAAGCCCAGCAGCCTCATTTCCCCTTGCCTTGCACATATCTACATAGATACCAAATAGGCCACCAGCCTGAAGGCACCAGGAGTGTCACTACCTTTCCAAAGCACTGAATAGCAACCTCAGCTGTGAAAGAGAAAGGGACAGGATTTCCAGGGCCAGGACCTGGGGTCCACATTCCCCAAAATGAGCCTGGTCAGCTGTACCTGCACCTCATGCACAAAGTCCATTTCTTTNAAAAATGAGCCTGGTCAGCTGTACCTCAGCTACTCTTTTACAGACCTGCACCTCATGCACAAAGTCCATTTCTTTCTTACTCTTTTTAAAAAAGAACTGACATCACTTCAATCAATCCTCTTAATACCAGGACTAGATGAACCTTACCTTCTTAAAGCTACTTGCAAAGCTTTTAGAATAAACATAATGCTTCAAAACCACCAAATACCATCAGGCCTTCTTACAAATGTGGCTGTTGTTGTCCAGGGGACATCGAGGTGCTGTGAAGAAAACTCTGTCACGTGCCATGGCTTCAGAAAAGCATGAGAAAACACTCACAGCATTCCCTTAGATAAGAAGCCACAAACAAATCAGAAACAACAAGTGAAAATTCAATTCAAGGTTTACTCCAGGATGGATGTCTTGCTATGATAAATTAAGGTGGTTTTCATTATTAAAAACAAACAAAGCAATGAAAGTGAACCATGTCACCATTCATACGTTTAAAAAACATCTTTAATCTGCTTGGGAAAATCTTTTTTTCCCCCTTAACAGGAAAAAATACTAGTTGTCCAGATAACAAGCAAAACAAAATCAACCAAAGGGCATCAAGAGACTTCCTGAAATTGAAAAAACAATGTTTTGTGTAACAAGTTTAAAAAAAAACACAAAACAAAACACAGGCAGCAAGCAGAATGATTCCTCCAGCTTCTTCAGGTCGTCAGTAGTTTCAGGAACATGAGGAAGAAATACATAAGCAGTTGAATGTTTTCTTTAACCTTGCAGCATTTTACAGCTGTCCTAAACCTCTTCCCTTCTCCCCCCCACCCCCCACCCCCCCCGGAAACCATTTGTCTTTCTAGTGCCTTATTTTTAACAGCTCAGCTCAGCCCCAAAGGGACATGAGTAAAACCAACAAAAGAACCTAATCCAGCAACTTTGGGGTTCCCAGGACTGAAATAGCAAGCCTGATGCAAATCAGGATTGAGGCTGGTTTGCAAGAGGGAGCAAGAAGGGAGGGATGGAAGGAGACAGAGCTGCAATGATGGGCAGCCCAGCCACTTGCCAGCTCTGCAGCTGGGAGATGCAGGCGATGCTGAGCTGTGCTAGCGGGGAGCGTCAGGGACCTAATTCATCCCATGGCAAATCAGCCCCTGGAGATGCTTGGGGAAGTTAGCACAATGTCTGCCCAAACTCTACCTGGATCCTTGCCAGAGCTGGGGAGTTTTCATTCTCATGAGTTCACAAATCCCACCTACAAGAGCCTGATTAAAACAATACAGGAGGCAGTGTGGTGTACCCCCCCCCCTCCTCCAGGCCCCATGTCCCTCTCTTGGCCACTGTGCTGTGAAACCACAGGAAATCATTAGCTGTGCCTGCTAAGAACTTCTGGATCCCAGAAAATGATTCACATTTGATATCTTCAGAGGGAGCTTTTGCTGTTTAATAAAGTGGTTTATGGTTTCCACAGGTTCATTTGTGATGTTGATTTATGCAGTTCCTAGTATTTGGCCATGAAGATCAAGCATAGCAACATAGGGACCGAAGGCCTCCTGTGTTACAGTTACCCTGGTTTTAAGTAACACGGTTGCTTGCAATCAGGCAATTAAGCCATGAAATTATATCTGCTCCCTTAAATACACACAGAGGCAGTTGCCACCCTCACACATTTATGAGCCATTTTCCAATGTCATCTCTGAGATGCTGAAAGAGAGTTGCTGTGTGTATTTATGGCAGAAGAAGTCAGTCCCTTGAATGTTCACAAAGAGTAATCCCTAGACAGGTGTATTACTAGCCAAAGCAAATTGATTTAGAAATGTCAACATATATTCATGGATTATTTGCCCAGCTCAAGCACTTAGAGCAAACGTCAACAGATCTAGGAACGGGATTCAGCTTCCCAGTAAAGGAAACCTGTAGCCTACAGCGAACATGTGTCACAATAGGGATGAAAAACCAGCCTGCCTACCAAAGGAAACCTACTCAAGAGGTGATGGGAGAGAAAAGCACAGTCAAATGTACATCCACATTTTCTGGGGCTATTCCACCAAGGGGAGGTTGGCAATCTGTGATGTTTCCAGGATATCTGATGTTCCTTGCCAGCACAAGGTTCCTTTGTTCAGCAGGGTGGTTCCTGGCAGCTCAGAGCCAGCCTCCAAGGCAGCTGCCAGGTGAAAGGGGCACATTTCCCATCTGGGCACTCAGCAACATGGGCATCTGGAAATGTTCCTAATGCTCACCTGCACCCTTTGGCAAGATGACACTCTCACAGCTCTCCTATTCCAGTGCACACCATGCTTACCTGTGTGCCACCAACAGATGAATCTATCATGCCAGTATGCTGGCTGGAAGCAAGAAACTCTTTAATGGATAAATCAAGCAATATGCTGCATGTCTGTGCTGCACAGAGTGCTAATGCTGCTTTCCAGGGGACCCCAGGCATGCAAACCAGAGGATTTACCCCAACACCTTTTACAAGAAAACTGTCTTTAGGACAGAAAAGCAGCCCAGAGTTTGATTTCAAAAGCTACCTGACACAGATCTCCCCTCAAGGAAGGGAAAGGACAGTGATACACAGCCTAGTATAGCTCTAGGCTGGCTCTGAACCACTCTATTCCCTCTCTAACTTCCAAAATGGAGAACTTGTGTGTGGAAAAGGGCCATGCACACACTGCTGGCATCAAAGCAGCAACCTACAGGAAGCTGCCTTCTTGACTGTGAAGGCTCAGCCACGTCCTCTCGTAGCTGCTGGAGGCCTTTGCCTGAAGGAATAAGTGATAGAGGGAGTCATTATTAACAATAATTGATAGTACATTTTTTATTTGGTGGCTTCTGTAGACCTGAGACACATATCCTGCCTGTGGACATACCTCCTGGAACATAGTGCTGCCCTGAGCCTAGCCTCCCAAGGCATGGCCATGCTTATGCTGTTCCTGTGGGGAGTGAGCTGGCAGCTGCTCAACAGGCAGACCTGGACAGCCAGGAGGCTCTGTGCAGCTGAGTCTTGTTAGAGGTTAAGAAATGGGCCAGAGGCTATAAACCCCTGTAACAGCCACAGTGCAGCCCTTGGCATAAGCCAGCTTGGGGCCGATTTTGGCTCTTCCCTGGCCCCATGGCTTGGCTCAGCCACAGGAAGGCTGATTTTTAATCTTACTGACACTCTGTTTACACCAAGGAACCTGCTTTGATTGCAGCTGGCTTTCAGCTTGCCTCCACCAGACCTGCCTCCAACCATACCTAAGCCTTGGCTGCAGATGCTGTGCCAAGCATTGCCCTCTTTTCCAGCTGCCCACAGGGACACACCATCACAGAACTGTGAAGTGCTTGCTGGGCATGGAGATAGATCTCTTGGCTCTGCTGAGTCTCTTCCCTCAACATTCCCAATCCAGGACTTCATCCTGCAAAGTCACCGGGCCCATCTTGAGCTGAAATGCACTCACTCAGCTCCACCATATCCTGACAGGATGTCAGCAGTAAACAGTAGGTAAATACTCTTGCTTTATCATCGGTTAGTATTTGTTGTTTTTAGAGACCTGGACCAAAATTCCCACTGCAAAATAAATGTGTATGACCAAAGTGACTGCTATTTTCTGCCACTGGAGAGCCATGTGAAGAAAACCATTTCCTTCATCATTATTCCTCACACAAAAAAAAAGTCTGGTGATGTTTGTGTCGGGGTTTTTTTTAGATCTTTTGCATCCATCAACTTAATTCTTGGGAAAAGATTTGATTTATTTACAAACTCACTTTACAGACCAGTAAAGAGCTGGCTATCCCTGCTCCCTACAAGTGTTTGCCTTGTGCAATGTGTGCCCTCCCCGGGAGTGGCAAAATGAGTCAGAAAGCCCCAGGACCATCGCTTATGGCCAGAGCAAGCACCCAAGCCTGGCAGGACTACTGCTCACACAGCTCAGATTGCATCTTGGCAAATCATTCTGGGTAGCATTTGGGAGTGAACTGCCTGCAAAAAAGCACATTCCTGCAAAAGTGAAGGAGTTACAGCAGACATGACTTGAACATAAACAGAAGTTTTCTGGAAATGACTGGCAGCCTTTGCTCAGCAAAAGGGTATTGTTAGAAAATATAATTGATATTAATGTCTAGGGTTGTCTCATCTGATTGTATCAGCAAAATATGGTATCACTGGGTAATTACTTTTAACATGATTTTCGTGGGAGAGCAGTCGAAGCTGGAGAACAGAGTTGTCTTTTTAAAGGCAGCAAAATACTGCCTAATTATGAATTAAAGCCCAGGCTGAGGCAAGCTCTCTGCCTCTGTATTGGGTTTGAGCAAGCAACACTTTCCCATTAAACTTTGGATGATTCTCATAATCATTTCTCCATGGAAGTAACACTTTTCTGAAGAAATAAGGTTGCTAGCCTGCAGAACATTGGAGTGATACAATAGCTGCCTGCTTGGAGCTCACTCGCCACCTGCTTTTCCTTGTTTTGTTTTCTAGCCTCTAATTACTGAGCAGAGTCAATTCCTAATGAGGTAGTTTGATTTCCTGTTTTTCATACTTCTTGAGCCACTTAAAGAGCCCGTTCCAACATAAAAGAAACCCTTCTCTAAACAGATTTTAAATTCATTATAATAACCTTGGTGGTGGTGGTGGTTGTTGTTGTTACTCTCTGTGTGTGTTTGTGTGTGCATCTGAGTTTTCCATGGCTGCATTTCTCATTTAATGTTTCCACATGAAACAGCCTTCTTTGTTTTTTTCCCTCCTGTTTCCCCCCGCCCCAACAATGCAAACTGGAAACTCTTGTCCAGGAAATTGTAGCCACAAAAACACTGTGTCTGGGGCTGAGGAGGAAAAGGTGGTGATGTCATGAATAATTGGGCTGTGAGAAAAGATGGAGCATGAATAAGGAGTGAAATATTCTGACGTCTGTCTTTAAAGCTGAAAAATAAACACTTGTTGTGAATGGTAGATGTTGCCTTCCAAAAGGGCTGGTAGGAAGATGAAGGGTATTAAATGACCCTTCAGAAATATAGGAATGATGTTAATGAGGTCTCTCAGTCCTCTCCTCTCCCCACCAAACACGTTAACACCTCTCAGTTCCTATCTCAGCACTTCTTCTGTCAGTATTGGTGGCACTGGAGAGCCACTGCTGTTCCTGGGATTTGTGGAGGTCTTAGTCCTCCTCCTGCCTCTGCTCCCTCCTCCTTGTCTGCTCCCTAGATCCTGTGGCACAGTGAAGGGCTGCTGCAGGTATGGGGTGGCCACAAGCTCTGACCTTGCCCAAGACATCCCACCAGACACTTCTCTAGCTGGCCACAGGCATCTCATGGATGAGATGCCTCAGTGCAAGGATGAAAGGAAACACTGCCTGGCAGAAGCTCCTGGCACAGCAACAGCTCTGCCATCACCCACTTGCACTTCCCCAGCACACATCCTCTGCCACAGGCCCAGAGTGGTGGTTGCTGAGGCCACTTGACACCTAACAACTTCACTATGGTGACAGCTCCCTTGTCACTCTGCTCCATCTATGCCCCAGCCTGGAGCCTTCCCAGATGAACTTCCCTCAGCATTCTTTATCTGGAGCAGAGCCTTCTGCCATGCCTTGGTAACAAGAGGCACCACAGCATTGAGAAAACAAACAGCCAATGATGGCTGCATGTCTGCAGGAGAGCTGCTCAGAGCACATCTAGTCCAGCCCAGGACCATCATGCTGGGCTGCACAACAAGCACACAGAAGAAAGGCACTCCCTGGCCCACAAGGTTTGGAGAAGAAAGCAACAGGTTTCTACCAGTCAGCCCCTGGACCTGCTACATTTGCAAGTGCTTGAGTTCTGCTGTGAAAACTGCATATAGACCTCATTGAAAAAAAAACAACTACCCACAACCTGTTACTAGAAATGCAGGGGAAGCCAATCCATGATACAGCTCTCAAAATGTAAGTGAGTCTCAGCCGGGGAGGGCTGCATTCCAACCCCACCCAAATCATAAAGCTGAGAAAACTTCAATGGGCTCGAGCTTCTGGATTATTATTATTATTATGACAGGGTTTTCCTCTCAGGATTCAGACTCTCTCTAAATGGTGGGAAAAAGGGTTTTATACAACCTCCAGTCTCCACATGACAAAGTGACTGCCTATTCCTACAGTCATCTGAACAGAATAGACGGAATAAGCTATTGTCTGTGCTCAGAAGTCAGCGACTGCACTGCCACTTGATTGGTCCAGGATGTAGAGGAACAAAAAGGTCATTGAATAAAAGAAGAACAATAGTTTTCATGAAACAAATGAGCTTTTGCTAATTTATAACATGTTTGGTTTGGGTATCATATACATCAAAATGATGTAATCACTAAATGTCGTTTTCTGGAGAGAGAGTGCTCAGCAAACCCTTAATGATGGGAATTTCCTGCCCTAGACTGGAGTCTATGGACTACCAGGGCATCATAAAGATGCTGTATTTCACTAATAATTAGTATAGGCATGAAGTGGGACCTAGATGTGTGGCAAGGGAAAAAGGAAAATGTTCACCTACTGCAAAGGTTATTTGCACTGAAGGATTAATGAGAGAAATACAGTGGGCTGAAGGCTGATTAAAAACTCTATTGCACATTCCACACCCAGTGCTTGAAACCTGGAATCTGAGTTGTTCCCTACCTTCAAATATCAGCACTGTTCAAACCTGTCACCATCCAGCTCTGGCCCTGACCACTTGGCTGATAATGCATCTTTAGTGGACACAGTCTTAAGTTCATCTCCCAAAGAACCTCAGTCAGATGAACATCCAGAACAGGGCAGAACCTTTGCAGATTGTGCAGTGCTCTGCTGAACACATTACAAGGGTGATTTGCCATAAGAGACACCCCATACACTCAACACAAACTTCAACCTTGGAATTTTGAGGGCATTGCTCTCCTCACACACACAGATGCACAGCACAAGGCAGGCTCACACCAGAGGTTATCCTTTCCAGGTATGAAGGAAAATCTACTCTTGTGATACTTTTTGCTGTAGAAGGGAGTCAGAAGCACTGGAGACCTCATGTATAAGACATTTCCCAAGCAGAGTAATCCCAGGGTGTGCAAGTCCATCTCTCAAGACTCCCAATACTAGCAAGACCAGACTTGCTGCAAGACAGGAGGGACCTAGGAATGTGCAGAACTTTCTTGTTAAGGAAAACAGTAATTATTTTGCTCTCTTTTGCAAATTAGACTTAAAACTAAGCTGAGAGCAGACTTGTCCAAGCCCACCAGAAAGACCATCTGGCTGCATCAGTGAAAGGTCTAAGCCCCTACTTATCTACCTTCTTCAAACAAGCATATCAGCTACATCTAGGAGATGGCCAAAGAATCTCCTTGCATCTCTTCCTCCAGGTCCTGAAGCCATTTCTAAGCTGAATGCTGTTATAATGACAGAATAAAATGGTTTCTGCTTGCATTGCAAGGGATGAAGAGATAGCAAATACCTAGGGGTCTACCAGACTCAAAGAGTCTGCTATGCCCTGACCTAGTTGTTCAGGCTTGGGAGATGACATAGATCCACTGATCTGTTTTCATTTCATTTCACTTCATATGCTGTTGACCCTTTCCCTCCAGAAGGTTTGCTTCACCTTTATCCCTTTGGATGCAAAGTTCCTGCTGTAGCATGAAGATGCTCAGGATGCCTCAAGAGCAGCATGAGACACTTTGTTCCCCAGGGCTCACCAGATCTCTGCTGCTCTTAAAGCACAATCAAAGAGGCAGGGCACTGAACTGAGCTGAAAATCTTTTCTCAGGTCAAAAATCCAGCAGGCAGGTGTATGAGCAGAAATCTCCTCTGGCAACAGGCATAGCATTCTCTGAGCTGTGTGATAAATATGTTCTAGTAGTTCACATTTCCTTCTTTGCAGGAATTACTCAGGCATATGCAAAACAATAACACGATCTCGAAACACTTCCTTGATCATTTGTACTACAACTTCGTTCTTTGTGGCAAATTAAATGTCTGTAGGAACTCAACTGTATGTCCAAGGGGCCAACAAATACTAATCACAGAGCCTCTCCTGCCAGTAATGGGCATGTTTGAGCTGGAAATGTTTAACTGTTAGGGATTTTCACCTCTCTGTTAGTGAAGGAAGGACACCTCTAAATGTGACATTCCTCTCCCCAGGAAATACCCTTACATTCTCTGCTAGCTTAGAAAGGAAACCACTCCACTGCAAATAATTTACTTCACACCAGCTTCTTTCCTTTAATTTGCTTTTTAAAAAATTCTTTCTGCTGCCAATTTTTCTATCTTTTTATGATGATTAACCCAGCAATTCCCACATTTGTGAGCAACTCCAACGGAAATCTGCTAGATGAATAAATCTTGAGTCAACAAAACCATATTCTGATGTGCCCTGGCTGAGCCAGCTACATTTGTGTGCCTCTAAAAAGAAAAGGATGAGTTTTCTACTTGGAAGAAGTAGAACTAAAAAAAAAAGCAAAGGTTATCATGCATCCATTGATCCACAGGTACCTATGTCAGGGTTTCTGTGCTGTGAGTAAAGCAATGTCAGCATGACCCTCTCTGTATAGCTGATGTGATACAGCTCATCCCCCTCAAAAGCTCCACTATGGTCCTGGGCTGAGGGTGCACTCAAGCCTTTCTGGCTGAGGGACACATATCTGTTCCCAGACACTGGTGGAAGCTGCACACTGTTGCTTTTCTCAGGCTAAGGGACCAAGTTACAGAACACGTTGTGCAATCTTGCTTATGCACTGGGTTATTTCCCCAGGTTATTTTGAGGAAAGTGGCTCCAGATTAACAATCCTGACCTCACGTCAAGTGAGGAAAAGCCCAAGATGCTGGAGCACCTGGACCTTGACAGCCCCCAGGTAGGGCAGTGCTTCAGAGAGTGAGGAGAGCAAGACACTCACCCAGCTCCTGCAGGTGAGGACCACAGCCAAGTGAGGTACATACCTCAGTACTACCCTTGCCTGCTAGCAGCTCTTAATCATAAGGATGCAGCTCTTCCTGTGCAGCTGGGCAGATAGCAGCATATGACACACCACGACAGCAGGTAAAGGTGTTGACTTACAGATGATCCACCTTTTTTCAGCAAGCTTCTCATTTACCATAAATGAGTGCACTGAAAGCACCTCCAAGTCACACTCCCATTTAACTCTGCCTTGGGCTTGCCAGATGATAAGAACATGTCTGTAATCTCAAGGTCATCTCAGCTCTCTACAACTACAGCTATTACAGCTCCAGAGCTGTATCATGCCACCAGCAGGCTTCCAAGAAAGGAGGTCAATGGGCTGAGTGAGAGGGCATGGGGGTGGGGAATGGATGTAGGTGTAAAGCTGAACAGCCTACCACTGCATGTGGGTGGCAATACAGCAAAGAAATGGGTGGCTCTTGTTTATTCCTACATTTTTGATGTCTGGATGGACAGAAGCACTAAAGCTATCATTTCAGTTAAACATTCATTTATTGTCTCCTTAGAAAAGATGTCACTGATCTAACCAGTCTGTTCTTCTCATGTATCAGTCCAAGGTCATATATACTGCCAGTAACTGCATTGCTCAAGCCTTGTCTTTGGTACAATGTATATTCTACCACTGGTAGATGAGGATGGAGCCACCATTCCATGTCCTTCAACATTTTGTGGCACTTTCCCACAGATGGAGGGACCAAAGCCCTGCACAGAGCTCCAAAGATGACAACATTGCAGATCCCAAGTTGCAGGCAGTTGAGTTTCATCCCCAGTTCCTGTCCCAAAACCTTCTGCTATTCCACCTGCTCACACACACAATGAGAGACATGAAACTGACAGCAAGCACAAGCAAGCTTGCTCTATCAAGGGCTTCTAGATTTGGTGGGCAGAAGTGACCACCTTCTGCATAACACCAAATGCCACGTGGGGTTCAGGCCCTGCCTGTGCACAGAGCAAGGGAAAGGCTTTTATTACCATGCAGTATCCACTAGTGTCCTGGAAGAGCAGTCACTTCCCAGCATGGATACTTACATGGCATCAATGCAGTCACAAATGGACAGATACTCAGCACTAGGTGTTATCAGCAAGCTCATAAATCAACTCCACAGAAATCATCACATATCTAGAATCTCCTGGCAACTTATTAAAGGAAATCCCTGGTTTTGGGGAGATAGTATAAACTTTCTGATGTTACTGGCTACCCCTGCACATTGGCATGAAGGAACATTAGATGAGCAGCACAGAATAGGTTGCCCCACTGCTGCTTGTACTGTGGAGGATCCATCAGTAAGAGAAAGCAGCAGCCTATAAAGCTGCACATCCAAAACCTCCCAGCAGCACTGAATTCAAGGAGAATGGGTTTGGGGCACCACAGGAACCTGGTCTGAACTGTGACCCATTGACACAGAATTTGGTGGTTGCTTTCATTGGTTTAGTAGCATCTGACAGGATTATGGGCAGCCCATTTCCAGGCTACCTAAGCTCTACACAAAACACTACCAAAATATGGCAGTATTGATCCTGTTGTTAGAGGTGCTGTAGGGCAATAACTGGCTTAGACTCTTCAGCAGATTTCTAAGTAACAAAACTTACCAATTACTGCTATTTCAGGAGTGAATTAAAACAATTTTGGTGTTGGTACATTACAAACCTCAACCATGCTGTGGTCATGGTTATGTTTTGCTAAGAAAGTCACCATCCCTGGAAGTGTTCAAAACAAGTGTAGATGTGACACTTGGTGACATGGTTTATTGGGCACAGTGGTGTGGGGTCAACAGTTGGACTTGATGATCTTAGAGGGTTTTTTTCCAACCTTAATGATTCTGTGATTCTCTTTTACTTACTATACTTTGGCTTTTGTTGGTATCTCCTCATCCAGGCCACAGTCACTTAGAGAATGGTGATTTCTAGGAGTCTCCTAATCCCCTTTGCTGGCTGCCTCTGAGTGACTGCATGGTTAGAAGCAATGTGAAGGAAAGTGATGTGAATAGCAGTTTTAAGATCAAGCTTGATTTCACTGATTTGTCAAAAAGGCCTTGCCAAAAGTCTCAACTAAAAAAAGCCATATCTAGGAATACTTTAAAGATGGAATTAGTCCTTGCAAATAAATGATTATTGCTTTCATCAGATGGAAGAGTTAGCAGAAGTTAATCAGGTGTGAATTGCTTCTAAATGGAGACAAGAAGCAACACTGTTCTGCCAGGGGGATGCAGAAAGCTTGGAATGAAACACAACAGGAAGATGTGGCCAAAACTTCTAAATGGGAAAACAAGCAGGCACCAAAACAAGCAGTTGTACAATATATTGTGTAAAGTGCCTTCAATGGACAATTCATCATGAATAGAATAAAACATTTCCCAGTACATGAGATAAAGCCTCCCAGTTCAGTGATATTCTCCAAAGACTTGAGCTGCCACTCTGTACATTTCAGGACTGGAGGCTAAAAGCTCTGCTGGATCCTAGATAATAAATGCACTGGACATCTAAACTGTTCTATATCTTGGCATTTGACCAGCAAAATGCCTATGTAAAACCGTATGCCAGTAAATCTGCCTTCTGCTTTTAAGCTGATTATTCAAGGGTTAACTAGGAGATCCCCTAATGAATTAATAAAATCCAAACATATTTTAAAAGCTATTGATTCATCATCACATCTGTATGGGAGCATTCTGAATGTATATATGATAAGGTGGAAAAACTCTGTAACATAGAAGAGTTCATTAGGTGTGGTATATGCTGTTTGAAACATTCATTCCTCTACCTTTGCTGCAGCACTCCAGATTCTGTTAGGAATGGGCCTAAAACAGAATCTTGCATTAGCCTCTCCTCCCCTCAAAGCTAAAAGGGTGCTCAAAATCCAATCCTCAGTGCCCAACCTCATTTTACCACTTAATCCATTCAGCATCATACTTTTAAGTACAGATCCCTGGTTTAATCCAGATCTCCATTCTTGCACCCTTCCTGGCTTGTAGTGATGCCTTTTACTCAGCTATCCTGCTGCACCAGAAAGGTTTCAATGGGAAGAACGTCAAAATGCAAGCAATCTACAAGGCTGTATTGTTTTATACCTTGTAGCTAGTTTTGCACTAGGATTGTGCTCTTGCCAGAACAAGCCCATGGATCAGTCCAGACTGGGAACTGATGTGTTGGAGAAGAGCCCTGGGGAAAAAGCTCTGGGAGTGCTGGTGGCTAGGAGGATGCCCATGAGGCAGCAATGTGCCCTTGTGGCCAAGAGGCCAATGGCATCCTAGGATGCATGAAGAGGAGCGTGGCCAGCAGAGCCAGAGAGGTTCTTCTCCCCTCTCCTGTGCCCTGGGGAGGCCTCCCCTGGAATGCTGTGTCCAGTTGTGGGCCCCTCAGCTCCAGAAGGATAGGGAGCTGCTGGAGAGAGTCCAGCCCAGGGCCAGCAAGATCCTGAAAGGAGTGGAGCATGTGCCCTAGGAGGACAGGCTGAGAGAGCTGGGTCTCTTCAGCCTGGACAAGAGGAGACTGAGAGGAGACCTCAGCAATGCTTAGAAATATGGGAAGGGTGAGTGTGAGGAGGAGAGAGCCAGGCTCTGCTCCATGGCATCCAATGGTAGCACAAGAGGGAATGGGAGCAAGTTGGACCACAGGAGGTTTAGTATTAAGCTGAGGAGGAACTTGTTTGCAGTGCAGGTGCCAGAGCACTGGCCCAGGCTGCCCAGGAGCCTGTGGAGTCTCCTTGTCTGGAGCCATTGCAGAGCTGCCTGGACACATTGCTGTGTGAGCTGGTCTAGGTGCTCCTGCTCTGGCAGGGGGGTTGCACTAGATGATCTTTCTAGGGCCCTTCCAGCCCCTGACATGCTGTGATTCTGTGAACTGGGACACTCCTGATCGTAATCTCAGCCTAGCATCCCAAACACTGGCCAGTGGCTGATGCCCAGAGATGTCCTTTGTTCCTAGCTCTACTGCAGGCTGCTTGCTTCAGGACAAACCACATAATCCCTGCTCTAATGAGGCACTAAGGAAGGGATTAATCTTGCTTTAGCTTTCTAAAAATCAGTGGTCTTACCTGATCTAGTCATGCAGGTTACTCTGGAGTCAATGGAGAGAGAAGGGTTTCTGCAGATGTTGATCCATCCTGTCTAGCCCAGAGTCTCCTCCCAGGATGAGTGCTGTGGTACTATCTATTAGAGTTAACTCAAGAGGAAATGTAAATAATTAACATAGCCTATATACCCATTATACACCTAAAGTAAGCTGAGGCAAATCCCATCCTAAGCTCTGGGGAGAAGGAGTTTCCACCCTGGGTTTGTGTCCCTTCATTTTGGGGTTCAGACAGTAGTACTCTGTCATGGGAAAAGACCAAACTTCTTTGTCCCTTTGTTCTCTTCCAGTTACCTGAAAGCAATTAGGTAGAAGGCAGTATATAGGCCTTACATGACATGTATCCCAAGTCCTTCATAATTGCCACTGAAGCCTGAAATAAGCTTTAGTGTTTTGTAAATACTTGTAACATATAGCAGTTGTTGCTTGTCCAGCCCAGGGTTGTCTTTCTTCTGCATTGTCCTGGTAGAGGAAAAATGTTGATGCTTGTTCCAGTATTCACTGTCTTGCCTTTCCAGAACAGGATCCAAGCACTATTTGGGGGATGCACACACTAAGAACAAAAAGAGTTATTGCACCCAGACAGGCATGGAGAAGGAAGGGAAGCAGCAAACTGGGAAAAGAAAATAAATCTGGAGATAATAGGAGCATTCCCAAAGATGATTTGAAGGAGGTAATTCAGGCTTTGGGGCTTGCCCATGAGGGGCCAGGCCCTGCCTCTCTCACACTGGAAGCAGCTGACAGCAGCATGCTTTGTGCAGCTCAAACACCTGGCCTTTCTCCAGCCAGCCTTCCAAAAACAAACCTCTCTGCTTGGCCAAGAGAGCAGATACCCTCAGCACATCCTCAGGCAGCTCCTGCCCCATCACCAACACCACTGCTACCCTTAACCCATCACCAGAACCTCATGTGAGACCCTCACCCAGCTCAAGCACCACACAGAAGGGCTCATCCCCATTGAGGACACACAACTAGCACCCATGGTGGATTGTTGAAGTGGTCACCAACCTTTTCCTACCTAGCTGACTGGGGGGCCCACCAGCAGGCCCCCCAGCCTTTCTCCCCCCCTCTCAAGCAGGGTGCACCCATGGGGAACTCACCGGTGATGCCAAGAGGAGTCTCCTGCCTCCCTCAGCCCAGCTGGGTGCAGCTGAGAGCTGCTCTCCTTCCTCGGGAAGATAAAGGGCAGGGGGTGGGAGGGCAAAGAGCCACACCTGGAGAGAGGAGGGGGTCTCCAACTGAGCCCAGGTGCTCTGGGATTTGGGGGAAAAGAGTGAGGAAATGGGGTGGGGGCAGAGGGGTCAGTGGGGCCAATCTCTGGAGATATTCCAGCCCTGACTGGATCCCATCCTGTGCAACCTGCTGTAGGTTCAACTGCTCTGGCAGGGGGGTTGGACTAGATGATCTGCAGAGGTCCCTTCCAACCCCTGACATTCTGTGATTCTGTGTCTGTACATACAGGAGAAAGCACAAGGAATGGCTGCAAGCCTCACCTCAAGCTTTTAAACAAAACAGTATGTCAGCCTTAGCTAACTGTTTAATCACTGCACCACTCCATCCTTCAGGATGGGATGGATGCTCCTGTCCACTGTTCTGCAGGTGATCTGGTCATCTGGGGAGGCTTTAGTGGTCACTCTCCTTAAGCAGCCTCTGACAAAGGACACCCAGTGAGAGAAGACTTCTTGATCCCTCCATGCTGGCTAAGGGTGGCAGCAGAGCCCTGGATAAGAGCATTAAAGAGCTTGATGGGGACTCCCTACAGTTGCTCAGCTCAAGGCTTCTGTGTAGGCTATGAAGGAGTATCTCCATGGCTTTCCACGGGCACAGAGCAGGAGGAAGAAGCTGGTACCCATGCCCTCAAGGATACCATTGTTTAGTATCATTTAGCACTCACAGATGAAGTGTATATTGCTCATCCATTTGAGGCTCTCTATGTGGTCAAGTACCAGCTTTTTTACAATCTGCTAAATTACCTGATGAAACTTTTGACTGAAAGAATACAGCTTGGGAGGCTGGGCAGGCCTTAGCAGCCAGCTAGACCTACTGTCACATATTACTGACAAGATATTTATGCTGATGGGTCAACAGACAGAAAGACAGATTCGTTAATTTTCTTCTCTCTCATCCCATTATCTAAGCCCCTGTGCCATCCGCAGCCACTGGAGGGAATGTTCATTTCTATTCCATTGTCATACTAACTACTGCTCTACTTTAAGTATTCTTTTGAACCCCAAGAACAATGTGCACAAGGCCAAATCCATCCCACTCCTCCATGGCTAAGTAGGGCCATTAGACAGCAGAAACAATGGAAACACAGCGGGGGCTCTGTGTTTGCTCCCTGCATGGCCGCACACAAAGACAAAAAGCAAGGAGGACTGGATGGGCCAGGGATGGGTATTGGATACCCTGATGCACTCATTCTCCCAGCATCCCCAGATCACAAAGGAAAAGAGGCTTTGCATGGGCCTGCAGAGGCTACATCAGTCACTGGGCATGGGACCTCATTGTCTCGGGTTTGTTTTGTTTCCCTGAACAGTGTGTCACATATTTACTTTCCTCTTGGAGGCTTGATGCTAGCATAAAATCATCACCACGTTGTGTCAAAATGTCAGCGTGCCACATCTCCACATGAGGCTGCCTCATGGGCCCCCACTAGGGTTTCTGCATCCAATCATTTCCCATAAGCAGTGTTTGCAGCATGTGAGATCTTCTTAAAATAGGACAACCCCAGAAATGCTGGAGCCGGTGGCAGCCCTCATTCATGTCTCTGTCTTGAGTGACTCCATCTGGACAATCTAGGATTGCTTTTGATGGGCTGTGGAAGCAGCTGGTCCTGGTTAAAAAACTTTTTTTTTACTAGAAATAAACATAAACGCTATGGATAAAAAGTCAGGATGATCTTTCTCTCTCTTCAGCCATTAGAAAGTTTTACCTCCAGTGAAGGGATTTTAAAATGGATTTTCTGACTTAAGTGTCCAGCTGTATTTTAAACACCTTTAAATTTTAACAGTGTGCAGCTCAGCATTTATTTGCCTTGCTGCAGCTTATCCCAGTGCACAAGCAGGTGCAACACCACTGAGTCCCACAGACTTTGTCTGGCAAGCACTGCCCTCCACATCTCTCCAGAAATTCAGTCCTGGACATTCATAGAATCCTAGACTGGTTTGGGTTGGAAGGGACCTCTGGAGCTCATCTAGTCCAACCCCCCTGCAGTGGCCAGGGACATCCCCAACTAGAGCAGCTTGCCCAGAGCCCTGGCAAGCCTCACCTGCAATGCCTCCAGGGATGGCAACTCAACCACCTCCCTGGGCAACCTGGGCCAGTGTTCCACCACCCTCGTGGGGAGGAACTTCTTCCTAATGTCCAGTTTAAATCTACTCTTCTCCAATTTAAAACCATTGCCCCTTGTCCTTTCCCT
>VWZO01000742.1:316653-342149 GCA_013396975.1 Bucco capensis
GAGCCTCTGCCCAATGCCAGGCTACCAGGAGACTGAGGAAAGCAGAAGAGCTCCACAAGAACCAAATGTTGCCACCACACCTGATGGCAGCACCTGCTAGGAGGGACTAGCCCAAAGTAGGTAGATATCATCAGGGTGAGGGGTGTCACCAACTGGATGCAGGGCTGGATGCAGGGCTGGATGCCACACACCTCTGCCACTCGAGAAGCACTTCCCACCACCACCCTCTGTTGTCCTCTCTGCCCTGCCCCTCCAGGACAGCTCACGTGGTAGCTAGGCCAGAGCTGTGCTTTTCTGACTCTGGGATTTGCTCTGCCAAATCTCACATGCCAGAGGTCTGAGGCTTCTTCCTCTGACTGTCTGAATCCAGCACCACAGTGCTGGGCCCCTACCAAATGTCCCGTGGATGTGGGATGGGGAACAGGAGAAGAGGGACTGGTCACACAGGCAGAGCGTGGATCCACACCACTCCCCAGGGGAAGGGTTAAAACTGCCTTTTACTGTTTTTCTGTGACAGATCTCTTTACTCAGTGCTATATAATATAGCCCCAAACATATTCTAAGTAGCCAAGGGCTGCCCAGCCATCTGCTTGAAGATACAGACCTTCTGATGCAGGAGTTCCCAAAGCCTGGCCCATGGGACATTTACCACAGAGCCTGCAAAGGGAATTTTTCCCCTTTAGGAAGCCAGCCTGTGCTTGTTTTGTTATGCTGCCTCAGGCCAGTGTCCCACCCATGAATGCTGACCCATGCATGACTTGTATATGAACAAAAACATGGGAAGCTCTGCTGTGAGTGTGACATCTCCATCCTCTCCAGCTCTCTTTTGCCAATCTCACCCACAGCTCTGAGGTTCAAAAAAAAAAAGGAATATTTGATCATCTCCCAGGTACCTGCTTTCAGCTCCAGCCATAGCTTCCAGGGTTGTTTTTTTTAATGAGAAACTCCCATTTTATCCAGCTATCTCAGGTAAAAGTGCCTAACAACTGCAAGACACAGACTCACACAGCCAAAAATCTGTACATATCTATAGCTTTTTTAATTACATTTCATTTTATGCATTTATTCAGATTTAAAGCAATGAAAATGCCTTTCAAAGGCTCTAGGCACTCCCAGCACAATAAATCATACAACAGATGTAGTCAAAAGAAATCCCAGCAGTAATGAAATCACCTTCTCCAGAGGAACTTGGCCAGCCCAGAGCTGCTCCCTTCCTCCATGAGGAAACTGCCCCATAACTTCTCCACACTGCATTACTCACTCCACTGTCTCATGTCCCCGGTGATGCTGTTCCCCCCCTGCCCAAGATCTACAGGGTAACATCTAGAGAGATCCACCTTTCTCCCACAGCCCAGCTTAGCCTAGAGTTTGTAATGGGCAGCCAAAGGGAAACCAGAGGTGTGCCCCAGTGTGGGCAAAGCAGCACATGGGTGGGCACTTGCCTCTCTCTGCTCTTGCTGCTGAGGAACACAGCAATGCTGCAGCTCAGAGGCCAAGGAGCCTCAGCCTCGATGTCCAAAAAAAGTGGCTTCTCAAGGAGGGCAGCTACCCACCACCAAAGCAGGATGGAGTCCCTCAAAGTCCCTGTGAGGAGGCCCAAGGCAGCCTTGTCCCATCCCATAGGGTGATAAACCATGGAGGCAGAGTGTCTTTGTGTCCTTAAAACAGGAGATCCCATAATGTAAAAGGAAACTAAAACTGTCACAAGCTGACCTACAGGAATCCCACTGCCATGTCTACACCTGCCAGTGCACTGCGGGTCTGCTGGGATGTCACTACCCAGGCATTCCCAAATTGCAGCATTAGAGAAGGTGGTGAGATCAGTGGGGTTAGTGTTAAAAATAAAATTAAAAAAAAGAAAAAAAGAAAAAGAAAAGGTACTTTTCAATGTTTTTGTTACTTTTCAACTGTGCCCTGTGGCACGGCAGAGGGTTTGTGCTGAGGCAAAGCCCCAGGCTGGGTGACTCTGCTGATGAGGCACTGGGCTGGGCTGGAGGATTGGAGCTGCTGTGGCATCTGGCATGAAGAAATGTCCCGGGAAGCTGTTACATTAAATGGCCAAATCGATTTATTGAATGGCAGGTGTTAGCTACAAACAGATGGAGAACATAAAGGCATAAGCAGGCATTTGTATGGAAAAGAAGCCATCGATTTGTAGCGGGAGGCTCAGCGCTGATCGTTACAGCCTCCAACAGCAACGTTCCGGTTCGCACGGGCCGGGTGCGGAGCCGCGAAGGGCCCGCGGGAGGCGAAGGAGCGGGTGGGGGAGAGAGCAGCCCGGCCCGGGCACGCCGGTGCCGGTGCGGAGGGGGCTGGGGGTACCCTGGCCACAGAGCGGTGCTGGTGCCGGCGCGTGGCGGGTGCGTGGCGGGGCCGCGCGCCCCCGGGGCCGCGCGTGGCGGCCGGTCCCGTGGCGGCAGATGAGGCACGCGCCGGCCTCATTACAATGAGAATGGGCAGGCTGGAGGGGCCATGTGGCAGCAACAGTTTGCAAATCCCCCTCCTTCTGTGCCAACCGGGAAACATTTCCAAACATTTGTACCCCAAATCGACCACATTAACACCCCTCGGAGCGGCGCTCCCGGGAGGGATGCTCCGCGCTACGGACATTTAGGCAGAAACAAAACAAGCAAAGAGGATTTCTCCGATTTTTTTTTTTTTACTTTTCTTTTCTCTCTCTCTCTTTTTTTTTTTTTTTCTTAGGGGTTCTCGGTGTGTGTCAGTGCTGAATCGATGGGCAACTTTCTAGCTAAGGGGTTTAAAAGCCTTCGGGGAATCCGGCTTACAAAGTGAGGCTGTGCACATGGAAAGGCTGGCAAGCACCGAATAAAGGCCATTATTAGCACACTGTGTCAGCACCAGTGCCAACAGCAGCACTAGGGCACTGGTGGTCCCCCTGTACTTTGCACTGGTGAGGCCACATCTCAAGTACTGTGTTCAGTTTTGGTCCCCTCACTACATTGAGGTGCTGGAGTGCGTCTAAAGAAGGGCAACGAAGCTGGTGAAGGGGTCTAGAGCACAAAACTTAAGAGGAGCAGACGAAGGAACTGGAGTTGTTTAGCCTGGAGGAGGCTCAGCAGAGACCTCGTTCTCTACAACTTCCTGAAAGGAGTTTGTAGCGAGGTGGGGATAGGTTTCTTCTCCCAGGTTACAAGCGTTAGGACAATAGGAAACGACCTCAATTCGCTCCAGGGAAGGTTTAAGTTGGATAGTAGGAAAAGTTTCTTCAGCGAAAGGATTGCTAAACCCTAGAACAGGCTGCCCAGGGAAATAGTTAAGTCACCATCCCTGGAAGGATTTAAAAGACATGTAGTTGTGGTACTTAGGGTCATGGTTTAGTGGTGGGCTTGGCAGTGTTGGGTTAACCGTTGAACTCAATGATCTTAAAAGCCTTTTCCAATGGTACCGTGATTCTAAATGGGCGAGTCACTAACTAAGGGGCCAAAAAGGCGATCAGAAGAGCCAGCCCCAAAAGGCAGAGCAAAAACGCTAGTCTGTTCTGTTTGAAAGGTGCATAATAAAATCTCTGGCGGGTACAGGCGCTGGGGATGCTGCAAGTCTGGCAGAATCGTTACCATCAACGCGACCGAGCGTAGAGCAGCCCGCAGGGCTCCGGCTTTGCAGCCGCTCTGAGAGCGATTTCTCAGCGCCCCGCAGCGCCCCGCACCCCGGCGGGTGGAAGGGGGAAGGGCCCCGGGGAAAGGAGGCTGAGAGGCACGGAGGTGCTGGTGCGCTGCTCCCCACCTCTGCGGCACCCGATCCGCTCCAAAAAGAGTGCAGAGAAGGGGGAGGCGGATGGGCAGTGGCTGGCGCTGAGGAAGAGGGAGGGGACAACACCTGCACGGCTCTCCTGGCACGGGAAAGGACTGGGGTGGGGACAAGCTTGACCCGGCCAGGTCTGCCTGACTATGCTTTCATGCCGCCTTAGAGGACAGCCTGGAACACCTGTGAGGCAAGGGCAGCCGCCAGCTCGGGAGTTTCACCTTCCAAAAACCCCGAGTGGCACCACAGAGTGGCTGGAGCACCGGGCGTGTCCTGGCCCCCGCCACAGTTACTGTGCTCTGTATCTGAAGGACCTTGAAAGCAGCCCAGCAGAAGCCATATAGGCTGCGAAGTTACGGGGAGCCCCTCAGGGACAGAGCGCCACCCCCTCCTCCCGCGGGTCAGGTGGGCAGGTTAGGAAATACAGAGCTGTCAGAAAGAGAAAAGCGGGGTTATAGCGAGGGGCATGGTAAAGATGCTCCTGACTAAGTTTGTGCAGGCGGTTCCGCGCCCTTCGCAGCCCCTAAGGCCACCTACCCCAACCCATCCTGGGTTTGCAGGCGGAGAGCAGCAGGACCAGGACACGGGTAGCAGAAAGGAGCCGGGGTGGGGGGCTCAGGCATATCTCGGGCTGAGGAGTGCTGGAGATCTGCACACCACACCCCCCACCGGGAACGGAGTTGGGCAGCCTGGTGGTACGGGGGCTCGGGGGGAGGGAAGGCTTGGGCAGGCTGGCAACTTTCACCCGCCCGGAATTAATTAACGTTGTCTCGTTAGCGAGATGCGTTTGGCCTGGCCACGCGTATGCTGAGTCGGGCTAGGCTGGAGATAAACCCGCAGCAAATGGGGCGCGAAAGAGGGGGGAGGGAGCCCAGACTTCAAGTTAAGCGAGCTGGAGAGATGGGGAGCAGGTTAGAAAGGACGGGGTCACCCCCAGGCACGTCCCGTTGCTGCCCGGCATCCCGGCAGGGGGCTGCAGACACCCCCTGCTGTTCCTCGACCAAACCAGGGGCCCGAATCCCCCCGCACGGAGGACCTGCGCCCCTCGAACTGAGCCGAAATGCTGTTCTGTTGGCCTCCGAAGTAACCCAGGATGGCGCGTTGGGCACAGGAAAGAGTTTGCCCAAGTTGCGCTTCTAATCTGCTCTTGATGGACTTTCAGGCTCAGCTGTTTGATGCTCTTAATGCAACTCGTTTTTTTAATCTGAACGCCGTGTGCGGCCGTGTCAACATGCAGCAGGTGGTTTATTATAGTCCCTGGTTATTATTTTATTACGGTCTCTTTTTATAGCTGCAATCACAATAATGCCCTGGAGTTTCCAGGAGTATTTTACGTCTGTTTTGCTCTACTCACTCGAGCTTCTGGAAATATTTTTTTTCGGCGGGACGACACATAAGGAGCTGGAGCGACTTGTGCTCCTCCTGGGAAAGAGTGAAACGAGGTGCGAAGTTTGACTCCAGAAATAGCAGCTACCCAAGGAGGAGGCTGGGGAGTGCTTGCCCCCCTCTCGCCAAGGTTTGGGGAAGGCAGAGGTAGAAGTGCTGAGGTGCGCTCCGGCAAGGACGGCAGAGAGGTCTGGCGGAGCTGTGAAAAGCAGAGATCAGCTTGTCTTGCTTTAACCTACATTAGCTCCGGGTCCATATGGTAGATGCTGCCTGTGGATCCTCAGCACCAAAGCGAGGCCCTATTCTTGCACGCCGCCCTGCTTGTGCCAGATGGTGCCTGGACCAAGTGGCCATGCGTGGGGTGGCTCTGGTTAGCCTAATAAACGTCCAATACAAGTCAAAAATCAAAACACACACATACTAACATCTGCTAGAGCCTGCAGTACCCAGCTAGCCTTTCAATACTGAATTAAAGAGCCCCACAGCCCTTCTGTTCCCCTAGGTTAGACACTCATTACCATTTATCAAGCACTGATGTTATCTGGCCTCTCATTTTATTTAGTACCGAAGCTATTAGCATCAGATTTGATTTTGACAGTTGACGCTGCTGCTGGTAAAGCCGGGATCTGGCCGGGCGGATCGCTGCAAAATTCCGAGTTCATCAGCAGCGACACATTCCTCCTTCCCACTTGTTTACGAGGCCAAGACAAAAGAGCTCCTCGCCTGTGCCTCTGCCTTGCGGTTTATCTCCATCACAGCCTCGGCTCCTGCCGGTGCCCGCACAAGAACACGCACAAGCACGCACCCCCGGGGCCACAGCCAGGCCACGGAGTGCAGCCCCCCGACATTGCCAGCGCTTGTGCCCTCCGGCTCCGGCTTTCGTCAGTGCAGCGGGGACCAGGAGAAGTTTTAATCCCCTTTTGGCGGTGACCCCGATTCCTGGCCCCAAACCCGCCCCACACCCAGGCGCCTTGGCGCGCTGACACCATTCACGGTGGTGGCTGTGTTCGGTGCTTTTCCCCGCGGAGAGCTCACTTCTCTCTCCGCGGAAGCTGTGCCAACCGGCCCTATCCCGGGCGTTTGGCCTCACACGGCCCTAACCGCATCCCGAGCCAAAGCTGGTTTCCAGGAAAAGCAGCCGCTTTGCTGGAAATGGACGGGGAAGCGGGACGGCCTGGGAAGTTTAGCTGTGGTGCGCCCTCCCCGTGCTGCCTCGCCTCCAAACATGGAAGACCCTTGGCTTTCCTTCTTTATTCCCCCCCAAAAAAGAGCTCGGACTGGGCAATTAACACTGTGAGAAAAGACCATTTGGGAGATCACAGGGGCTGAAGGGCGGCTTGCAGCGCGCTGCGCCTCAGTGCAGCTCCCCAGGTGATCCACGCCGGAAAGGTCCTCAGCCTGGAGCCGGGCGCTGGCAGAAAGGTGGCAAGACCTCATTATCATACAGCTGAGGGTTTATCTCTCCCTCCACCCCCCTCCGGCCTCCCATCCATTTAACAAGCTGAAATAAAAAGCCACATGAAAGGCCTTCTCTGTGCTTGGCTTTAATGAGGGACACGCGACCCAACAATAAGCGCACGCTGCAATCAGGCCAAGGGCTTTACTGGCACACGCCAGACCGCAGCCCGGCACCGGCCGCTGCCAAGCAGCTTGACACGGCCCCCGGCCCCCTCCTCGCTTGTCTGCAAGCTCCCAAGTCTCCCCTTCGCCCGTGTATTTTTGGGGCCGAGGCTGCACCCCCCCCGCCGGCCTCAGCCATCTCGCTTCAGCGCTCGTTTGGAAAGGCGACCGAGCGCCTTGCAGATCCGCGCCGTGTCCGTCTCCCTGCCCATCACCCGCCCCGCTCGCCCCCTTCCCGGATGGGTTTCGGAGCATCGCCGTTAACCGGGGTTAACGCCAGGCCGGCGGTGGGGCAGTCCCGAGTGCTTGCTCGTCAGGCCCACACCGGTTTGCTTTTCCCTTCCACCCGGGGCCAGCCCTCGCCAGGCAGGACAGCTCCAGTCCGCCGGCCTGGCTGCGGCTGCAGGGCTGCGGCGCTCCGCGCTGGTCCGTCCCGCTGCCCCGGGAAGCGACCGGGAGCGAGGGCGGGGGATGGTGGTGGTAGGACACAGAGTTCGGGGATGGGGATGGGGGGTGCGGGGAAGAAACAAACAAACAAACAAGCAAACAAAGTAAGAACCATGGTTTTTTTAAACATTTCATCCTCTATTGTTCGGCCGCTGAGGAAAGCTCTTCCGTGGGAGAAGCGTCTGATTTTCGAGGGAACTCTCGCAGGGTGAGCGCCGTAAATATCTCAACAGATGCTTGGCTGGTCCGTAATCAGCTCGACTCCGCGGCGGGCAGCGCGGCCGCGGCGGCGGCAGCGGCAGCAGGGTATTAATTCTGGGTATGAGGGCTCCCCGCAACATTTGGTTCTTTTTTTTTTTTCCAGAAAGGAAAGATGGAAAAGGGGAGGGATCGCCCGTGAGTCTGACTGACAGTTTACATAATGAGCTTGTGAGGATGCGAGGCAACTATATAAACAGCTCGAAGGGAAGCAAGTTTTCCATTTAGTGAGCGCTGTTAGCACCGGTAGAAGGAGGAGCGGTTCCACACCAAGCACTCCCCTCCGCACCCCGCAGCAAAACCCACTCGGCTTTGGAGTTTATAAAGGCGGCGACAGCGATCAGAGGTCGGCGGTTGGCTGCAGGATTAATTCCCAGAAGGGGACGGACGGGTCGACACCTGGATTTTACCTTCCGATTTCTGCTGGTGCTTGGGGAATACTTGGAAGAGCAGGTTGCTCCAGGAGAATCGCCGTGACCCTTCTCTTTTCTCCCTCGACCGCGAACCGCTTGCTTGGACCATTTGAGGAATACAGGAGGAAAGCTAAACCCACTGAGAACTGGAAGCTTAAATAACACAAGGATGACAGCTTTGCGCATCTTTGGCTTGACGTTTCTGTTAGTGATTTTGCAGCAGGTAATCGCACATCGCACAAAATTAAAAAAAAAAAGAAAAGGTTCGGAAATATATAGTGGGTGATGGAAGCAAGTTTGCATGGCAAAGCCTGGGTAAGTTCTGATTTGGCTGTTTTGTGTGTCTCCCCTTTGTGCAGAGGGTGTCCGGCTCTGGCGTCTTCCAGCTGGAGCTGCACGAATTCGTGAACAGCCACGGGTCCCTGGCCAGCGGGAAGCCCTGCTCGCCCCACTGCAGGACCTTCTTTCGCGTGTGTTTGAAGCATTTTCAGGCAGTGGTCTCCCCGGGTGCCTGCACTTTCGGCAGCATCATCACCCCGGTTCTGGGAATAAACTCCTTCAGCATTAAGGATACGGAGAGATTTGACAGCCCCATTAAGTTGCCCTTTAACTTCACGTGGCCGGTGAGATTCCACTCTAAAGCCGATTGCGGTGGTGGGGCAGGAGGGCAGCAAGGGAAGGCTGTGAGGCTGCAGTGTAAACAGACTACTTTCGCCTTAAGACTTATTGCCAGAACTTCCTTTAAAGGGGGAGGGGAGGGCAAAATAGGAAAAAAGCAAAATAAGAAAAGAAAAAAAACACGCGCTGAAAAAGTGCATTCATCCCAGAATCACTACTTGAGATAATGTTATTAAGAGAAATAACAGCAAAGAAGGATAGGGGTTAGGGATGGCGGTCTGCCGGAGGGAGAGAGGGAAGCGCGTACGCGTAGCCGCGGAGAGAGTGCCGGGGCGGGTGCGGAGCGGCTCGTCAGATCAGGGCGTTGGTGGGGTGCGGGTTTGAGGTACAGCCGTGGGTGCCGGTCTGATCTGACGCTGCTTTCTCCCCTTCCCTTCCCCCCCGACCCCGCAGGGCACCTTCTCGCTGATCATCCAGGCCTGGCACGCGCCCGCCAACTACCTGCCGGAAGGTGAGTAGCGCCGCGCGGCGCCGGCAGGGGGCGCCCTTGTGGGGGAGCTCCCCTAGCGCCCCCCTCCTTCCATCCCTTCCTCCATCGCTCCCCGGCCCGCCCCCGGCTCAGCTGTTTATACCATAACTCCCGGGCCGGCGTTATCCCACCATCAGGAGCCGGTCCCCCAACGATATCCATCAGGGGCCGCTTTGATTCTGCCCTGGCCCTAATCTCCAACACAATTGCGTTTCCTCCGGTTTTATTTTTGGCGTGGGAAAGCGAGACGGGCTGCGGTGAGAAAGCCGGGAGTCTGCCAGAGAGCCCCCGCCGCCTTTTCCTGTATTTTACACCTTGCTCGAATTCCGCCCTTTGGAAAGGAATAATGGCTTTGGGATGTTTTTTTCTGAGCGGAGAGGAAAAGGATATTTCACGGCAGCCCTCGCTTTTCAAAGGCCCCTCTGTTGAACTCCCCTCGGCCGGGGCCAGCGCTCCCGCCCCGCACACCGCCTGCGTACGCGGGGCATGCCCTTATGTACATGCACAGGCATACACACACACGCGTATGTGTACAGATAGGCGAGCGGGTGGGATCCCGCTCCGCTCCTTCCCGGCGAGGCTTTTCAGGGCGAGGGGGGGGACACAGGTGGCGGTGGGTGTCCGCCAGCGGCTGACACGGGTCCCGCTGTCCCCTGCAGGCTCCCGGCCTCCCTCTGAGGAGTGGCTCATCAGCCAGATGTCGATCCAGCGGTCGCTGTCGGTGGGCGAGGACTGGTCGCAGGACGTGCAGAGCGGCCCCCTGACCCAGCTGCGCTACTCCTACCGGGTGGTCTGCAGCGAGAACTACTACGGCGAGAGCTGCTCTCGCCTCTGCAAGCGCCGCGACGATCGCTTCGGGCACTACGTGTGCGAGGCGGATGGCAGCCTGGCCTGCCTGCCCGGCTGGACCGGCGAGTACTGCACCGAGCGTAAGTGGCACCGGCGGAGACTGCTGGCAGCTGGCCGGGGGAGGGAGGGAGGCAAGGGACAAGACCCCATCCCGCGCCCTCGTCGTCGCCTCGGGGCATCGAAAATCTTCAGCGCCTTGAGGAACAGTCACCTCCCTTTGGCTTCCCTAGGCCCTGGTCTGCGCTGACCTGGTGTGAGTGTGGTGTAGGAACGAGGCTCAGGAGGCCTTGGAGGAAACGCAACCCCCAAGGCATCAGGGAGCTTATCCGATGAAGGGAACCCAGAACGTGTCCCCTTGTCCGGTCCCACCAGCTGGCTTGACCCTGCTTGTAGCTGTCTTTGCTGTCAGTCCTTAAAAAACGGTGGTTCTGCCCAAGCTGTAACCAAGCTTTGCACACGGTTACCCGGTAGGCGCTTGGGGCTGTGTTTTCTCACTGACCTTTCCACTCCCTGCCTGGAGGGAGAAAGTTACATGCTGAGGACTTTGCCCTATTTGGCTGCAGTTCCCAACACTGTGCTTCACCTCCACAAGGGTTAACAGCTACCAGAGAATGGATCTTGGCCGATATCCCTGAATCAGCCATACCTATTCTGAGTTACAATGCTAGCAGCTTGTCCACACAAATGCTTCCACCGTTCCTGCTGCCAGTGACATGAGACAGGTGTTGTGGGAATCTTTACCATGAACTCAGGCTCCTGTTGGGTTTTTTCAGTCTTTCATTAGTGCAAGCCAAAGCCACCTCCTCTTGCTCCTTTTCTAGCAAGAGCTGCAAGAGTTCACCTTTGTTGTATAAACAAGAATTAAAGGACAACTTGTCAGCTGCTGGCTCTCCTTGTTCACTTCCTCCTGCTCCAGACTTCCCCGTGCTGAGAATTTTTAAAACAAAGCTTTGAAAGTGCAAAACAGTTTTTCAAAATATGTTTTAAAAGCTGACTTTTGCCTTTTTAAGGGTATGTTCTGTAGTGCCATGTGTATTTACCTAAACATTTCTGGTTTTTCATGTTCTCTTTACAGCCATCTGTCTGTCTGGATGTACCGAACAGAATGGATACTGCAACAAGCCTGGAGAGTGCATGTGAGTAGATAGCAATTGCAATCTGAACTTCAGTTAAAATGTCACCTTGTAATAGAAACTTAAACTCTTTTCCATGTCATTAATGTTTTAATCTGACTTTTCTTTTAGCTGTCGTCCCGGTTGGCAAGGTCGCTACTGTGATGAATGCATTCCCCATATAGGCTGCCGCCACGGGACTTGTAAAACACAATGGCAGTGCATATGTGATGAAGGATGGGGTGGCCTCTTCTGTGATCAAGGTTAGTGCTGAAGCTTGTGTTGTGGCTCTAGATTGGGTACTCCTCAGTACTGGACTCGAGGAAGCTGACCCAACTGGATCTTGAATCAGTTTCCACAAGGCACACATTCAAAGGCATGACTTTGTACCACTGCTGCCTTAGATACCAGTTTTTGTAGCCGTTTTGTTTGAAAACATGCAAACCCTTTTGGTAGCTGCAATTTTTCTTTTGCAAAACAGTTTTTCTCTTGGAAAAAACCCAACAACCTGGATGAGTGTTGAACAGGCTAGTTTTCTGCCTGCTCAAGCTAAGATTAACTTATTCCCTATACAATTATAACAATTTACTAAACAGCTTCCAGCAGCAGTAAACACCATCATTTGGGCCTTCCTTATTTTGCATACAAGGAAGTTAACTCATGTGATAAGTCTGGAGCGTGAGAGAAAAATCATGTAAGCAAGAATGAAAAGTACAGGATCCATTTTAAGGTACACCAGACCACTTCCACCTATTCAACCCACTGAATCACTGAACTGAAGCCAGCTGAGCAGTCATGTCCTCAAGGCCATATATGCACTGCTGGCACTGAGATCATGAAGTGCTCAAGGCAAGCTAAGTATTTTCAAGACATACATAGGATTAAGATGCCAAAGTCTGAGTTAAGCAGGAAAAGCGAAGTTGCAGATTTTTTCTGCTTGTAGTTATCTATTAACAAGTTGTATTCCAATTACTCTATGGCATTTATAGAGATAATAAAGATTTTCTGCTTATGTCCTATGAACTTGTGTGCTTAACCTCTGTCTCAAATCTAAAGGGGAGGGGGGGAGGACCATCAAGCATGGCAGAGCATTTACAGAATCACTTAGTTTGGAAGAGACCTCTAAGATCATCAAGTCCAACCATCTACCTATCACCACTATGCCACATCCCCCCTATGTAGTTTAAACTACTGACATTCATAACAAGAGAGCTTGGTAAATAAACAGCAGAAGATTTCTAGTGTTTGTTTAAATGTCCAAGCCAAAACATCTGTATCTCCAACCTGACTCCGAGCACACCTTTTAAAGATGGGGCTCACTGTTTTACTGTGTGCCATGTTCTGTGCAGGTGTCCATAATGCTGTGGGGTGTCTTTTGGATAACATACGCTTATGCAGTACATTTTCCAACTTGGCATTGAAATCCTGTTGCAACTAATGGGTTTATCCACACAAAAAAAGGGACAGTATACCAAAGCACTAAGAAAGTTAAATTTCTGCCTGATCTCCCAAAATTCAGAGCTTACATACTACAGTGATGGACACAGAGAACTATCTAAAATTGATGATAATCTAAACCATCTGATTATTACTGATAATAACCTGGAGAATCACCTCCAGTATTCCTGTTGATAGCAAAGTGGCATACTTAGTCAGAAAAGTCCTGTCTTTTTGTGTTGATAAAAGCCTTTACGCATGGATGTCTTTTCCTAGCTGTCGGTGATGTGTCCTCTAACTCCTGGTATCTTTGCAGATCTGAACTACTGCACTCACCACAGACCATGCAAAAATGGAGCAACGTGCATGAACACAGGCCAGGGCAGCTATACGTGCGCGTGCAAACCTGGCTTCACCGGGGTGGACTGCGAACATGAGATCAGCGAGTGTGACAGCAATCCCTGTAGGAATGGTGGCAGTTGCACGGTAAGGGCATTTGAAATGTAAAGTCTTTGTGTGAAGCAAGCCCCAGGATAGCTTTTCAGAAATGGTTCTGTAACAACAGAATGGGAATTTGATAGGACACAGGTTCATTACTGATGCTCACAACTGTCGGACTGAACCCCTCCCAAGAGGTGTCAGGGGAGGAAGTCTGTTACAGGAGGAGATGTATCATCTAGATTAGAACTAGTCAACTGATCCTTAGGTTTCTGTGGCAGCCATTATGAGAGCTTGGCAAGATCCAAGGCTGGTGAGGGAGCAGATCTGTAAAAAATAAGCTTCTCAAACCGAGGTTCATACAGATATAGGCTGTCTGTACTTCAATAGCAAATAAAGGGAAAGTTGTGCCTTCTGCTATGAGAACATTGTGTCAGACAGTATGAGGACAATCAGCTGAAACACTGCCTGTGAAACAGAGTTCTGCATTTTTAGTTTCCTGCAGTCTAATGTTTCAGGGTGTATTCAGACCCAGTCAATGATTGATTCTACCTGTTGATAAAGACAATTATAGATATCAAATCAATTACAGATATCAAATAGGTATCTTAGATATTATCGATATTATAGACATAAAATTATATATAAAAATAAATATATATACAGATATTATATATATTATGGATATTCTATTTAGCAAATATAATCCAATGCATGTTTCAATTGAAGCTAAAGGTACAAGACCCTAACTCCCTTCTCCTGAGGCCTTGGATGCACAGTTTTCTTCTTGGAAAGAAGAAACAGTTCTATTGTGATCTCAGTGGTAGGATCTAGTTGGGCATGTCTCTGCCCACTGCAGGGGGGTTGGACTAGATGACTTCCAGAGGTCCCTTCCAACCCAAACCATTCTAGGATTCTATGATTTACCCATAGCAAAGGAGCATAAGGACTCTCATGCCTGACGACAGCAGTGTAGGTTGACGCCTGCTGTTCTGCTCTGGAAGGACCTCAGGGATCCCATTAGACAGTAGTCGTGGTAGTAATGTTGATGTCTAGCTGCCTGTAGGCTCCCTATGACTGCATTTGCTCTCCTTGTGTAGCTGCATGATTACTCTGAAATGCTGAGTACTGCTGAGTTCCAGCTCTGTCTCTCACAATCCAGCCTGCAGTTATTTACTTTCCAAACACCACTTTTGCCACATCACAGTTTGGATGCGAAGGGACCGGACAACGCTCGCTGCCAACCAAAATTAAGTGTGCAAGCAGCTATCCTTTGGTGCCATCCAGTAACAGTGGCCCAATGTTTGTGTTTTGCAGGATAGGGAGAATGGTTATCACTGCCTGTGCCCCCCTGGCTACTATGGCACTCACTGTGAGCACAGTGCTCTGACCTGTATAGACTCTCCCTGCTTTAACGGTGGCACGTGCTTGGAAAAAGAGCAAGGAGCCAGCTACACCTGCGTTTGTCCATTTGGATTCACAGGGTCAAACTGTGAGAAAAAAGTAGACAGGTGCACAAGCAACCCATGTGCAAATGGTGAGTTCTTTTATCTCCTGTCTCTGACTTGTTTCTGCTTTTCAGTGCAGAAGTGATAGAAATCCAATCTGACCTCTACTCTTCCTCTAATACATTTGTCCCTCTCCCCCACTGTATTCCACATCTACCCTAATTTTAGTCTCTTGTGAGGAGGCATTTTCTGTACAATAGAACAGTGCGGAGCGTTGTTGATGGGGAAGGTCATAGAATTAAGTAAATTAATTAACTTTATCATGTATTTAGAAGGGGCTTATTTTTAGTGCATGGTGATATAATTGGGTAAACTAGAAGGAACTTGTAGATGTGCTTTTTTTGTAAAATAACCTCCCTGTTCCTGAAATAGGTATAAAGTGCTAACCAGGGAGAGTTTTAGGTGTCCGAGTGAAGTGTATTGCAGACTAATTTTTGTTATTTCACTTTTTTTCCCCCTCAGATGGTAACTGCTTTTACCTGGGTCAGATTCGTGTGTGTCGTTGTCGGGCTGGTTTCTCTGGTCAGAAATGTGAGATAAACATCAATGATTGTGCCAGAAACCCATGTTCCAATGGGGGAACGTGTCATGACCTGATCAACGATTACACCTGCACATGCTTGCCAGGCTACAGTGGCAGGAACTGTGACATCAAAACCAGAGATGAATGTGCTTCTGGGCCATGTGAGAATGGTGGCACATGCTACAGCGGACTTTATAGTGCCAACTTTGTCTGCTACTGTCCTTCTGGCTTCATGGGCAACCGTTGTGAGTTGCCAGTTTATTCAGTGCCCGTTACACTTCCTCCTAAACCAGTCCCCTGGATTGCTATATCCATGGGGGTGGGGCTGGTGGCTCTGCTCATACTGTTCTGCATGATAGCAATGGTCATCAGGCAGATGAGGATGCACCCAGAGCAGGACTTGGAGACAATGAACAACCTGTCTGACTTCCAGAAGGACAATCTCATTCCAGCTTCCCAACTCAAAAACACCAACAAAAATAAAGACCTTGAAGTGGACTGTGGGCTGGACAAATCAAACTACAAACCCAAGAATCATAAACTGGACTACAATCTGGTCAAAGACCTGACGAGTAGAGGAACACAGGAAGACAAATACTACAAGAGTGAAAAGTGTTTAGGAGATAAGTCTCCCCTCCGACTACACAGGTGAGAAGGCAGTCTTCCTTCCTAGTCTTTCTTAAGGCCCCTCATCTTCATACCAATCTAGAAGCTGAAAATATGGAGAGAAAAAAGAAACCTCAAGCAGATAAAACACACACAAAAAACTTGAGAGCAAATCCAGGAATCTTCATACTGGAGTGTGTGTGTCCCAGCCAAGTGGTATCCTTAGTTAAGTCAGTTAAATTGAGTGCCTGTGCAGACTGCTGCTGGTGTGGCTGCTGTGAAGGGGAATGGGACTGCCTAGGGCAGTGGTGAAAGTAAGAAGTGTCTTTCCTTCCTCAATAGATCTTGGAGGAGCAACAGCTAAGGCATAGAGTGATTAAAAATAATGATTTTGCTTATTAAGAAGGCAAAATGATTTGCTTACTGAGAAGAATGATAGACTAAAAAGGAAAAGGACAGGTTGTCATTGGCTCATCAGTGTTCTGGTGCGTGTACTGAAAGTTTGTCTGGGATCTGCTTGTGGTTCTTACACTGAAGGATCTGAGACACACACTATTGGCTTGGACATGGCAGAAGCACAGGAAGACAGTAGCTATTCCTTACTTTTACTTCCTTAGTATAATGTCCTGCCATCATCTAGAACACGTGAAACTCCATCCTCTGCACTTCCCTCCCACACCTTCATGGCTCTCTCATTCCACCTCTCCATATTCATGGTAGATTTTAAGAGTCAGGCTTGTTAGTAGTCAACTAACATTCGTTTCTCTCTGCCTTGCTGTAGTGAAAAGCCAGAATGTAGGATATCAGCGATATGCTCTCCGAGGGATTCCATGTACCAGTCCGTCTTTGTGATAACAGAAGAAAGGAATGAGTGCATCATAGCCACAGAGGTAAGCAAGTACACAGGCAGGGAGGCATAAATTCACAAAGTAAAGGAGTAAATTATCCTTTAGAATTGCATCTGAGAAGGTCACTCTATTTCCAGGGACCCCGATGCTTCCCATCCTTCACCTCTCCCCTCTCCTGTGGCCCACACAGAACATACAGTGGGGAAAAGAAAGTAAATATCAGCTCTGATTTTATTAAACCAGAGATTTTGAGCTTAGACAAGTCAGTGGGAGATGAAAGCACAGAACATCAGCCTGTAAAAGTTCAGCACATTGTAGGATTATTTCCCCCCAAATAGGTAGTCAGTAAAAATGGAAATAATAATAATTGTTCATAGGCCCATTGCTGGAAAGCCACATTTTTTCCCATGACTACAATGGATAATCTGTGTTCTGTGGAAACAGGCAAAACCCTAGATTTCCAGCAGAAGATGGAAGGTAGCTGAGTGTGTTAGTGGATAGGGTATAACTGCTATTTAGGAAGTCTATAATAAGGTAATTTCAGCCTCTTGGCATTTAAGCTCCAGCTGTGTGTTCTCTGTCCCATTATTGATAAACTCTTCTAAGATTTTTGTTGCATTGAAAAGGCAGAAGACAGATACACAGAAAAGGAAGGGCCTAGCCTTGAAAACTTTAAAAAGTAGCTATTGAGGAGCTGGCCAGTTCCTGAAGAACTGCTGACCCTTTGGAAAAAGGCTCAGTGGCAGTTAAAGGCAATTTGACATTAAGCAATACCTGCTGCTTTCGCTGTAGTCATCTTTAGGACTAGTTTCAGATTCCAAGGGGAGAGAAGCTTGCTGTAATATAGAGGAGTGATCTGCGAAGTCAGATCTGCAGGATTCTGTCTCCCTTGCCAGGGTGGGTATCAGATTTCCTCTTAAAAGCAAGCTGGAACATAAGTCAACCAACAACACTAAAAGTTTAAGACTAAGTCAAAGGATTTTCAAAGATCCAAATGACAGCTAGATGCTTCATTCCCATTAACTGACCTAAATACTGTGTCTTCCTCTGAAGATCTTGCTGACCAAAGCTAGACTTCCAGATTTACATCAGGCCATCTCCAGAAGTGGTTTTATTTTCAGAATGACAGCCCCTGAAACCTCTCTCCACATCATTCAGGCTTGATGCTTCTGAACGCAAACTATGTAACTCTTTTATATGCTTTTTACAGAGACTAATGTTAAGTACCCAGATTTGTAAGCATTTTTCCCCTCAGTGCAGGTAGAGAGGCTTCTCACCATACAGATTACTTTTTTTCCTGGTGTTTCTTTGTCTCTGGACTCAGCCAAAACCTTTGAACACTGAAAGTTAAATGGCAGTAGTGTCTGGCTTAAGATACTTTGGTGTGACATGCTTGAATTCGAGTTGGTTCATTCTACAGTACTCTATGCTGTGCCTCCTTCTCATTGCTGTTATTTTACATCCTGACAGGTATAAGACTGAAGATCAGCCCATTTGCACCTCAGATTTGGTAATGCCAGTAGATGGACATTCCTGCTGCATTGTTTACAATTCAGAACTGGAGTGGACTGTTTTTACTTACACGCGACTTGCTGCTCTCAGGCGGAGGATGGAACTGGGGGAACTGGACAGACTGTGAATTTACTGAAAGATGCAATACACCTTTTTTGTTCTTACTGCCCTTGTTTGAAGTCTGATACCAGAAATCTCATTGGCTATAGAAGAGGGGAGGCAGAAGGAAGAGAGAGGGGTTAAAGATGATGATGTTGTTTTAATTTGTTTTTAAAAGATACTGAGGCCAGTTCCTCATGGACAGACCCCTGGCCTTCCAGAACTCTGGTTAGATGAGGAGGCACTTAACTATCACAGATGTTGCCATGGAAGGGGTGAAGAAAGACACATTGCTATGCAGATAATGGATACAGTATAAACGAGGTCTCCTTTTTGTCTTTTTCCTGGGTTTAAAAGTGCCTAAAATGTGTCAAGAGAATCTAACAAGCTCAAACAGAGACTCAACTACCCTATTTGCAGTTACCGAACAGTATTGGGCAGGGGTGGTTGATACTTCCTGCCACACATCTATCTGCATCTCCTCCCTCCTGCTGCATGTACAAGGACACTCTGTAAGGAGCGAGAGGAGGAAGGAAAGAGGAATGCTGAAGTTACATGTCATCTCATTTGGTTATGCTTTGGAGAACTGATTGACCCAAAGCCACAGTATGGGACAGGGGTTTTTGGTGGATTTAAACATCCGAGAAGGAAAAGTTGTGATAAGGAATGTGTACTGCCTTTCCCCATTGATAAGGAGGAGGAGGCATGATGCCAGTTCGTTTTAAAGCCTTACAAATGCGTTTAAAATCAATCAGCTCCTAGAATCTTTATGTGCTGAGCTGTCTCAGCTGTTTTCATGCCCTTTGCACTACCACTGATTGTGAATAGACATTACATTTTTCTTCTCCTTCCTCATTCTCTCCCCCCTGTCTTATTTTGATACAAATTTGGGGGTTTATGTTGTGTTTCTGAAGTAGGTGCCACCTTCTACTGCAAATAGTCTCAAAATTGCAGCTGTT
Organism: Bucco capensis; assembly: GCA_013396975.1. Classification (NCBI taxonomy): domain Eukaryota; kingdom Metazoa; phylum Chordata; class Aves; order Piciformes; family Bucconidae; genus Bucco; species Bucco capensis. Next base: position 335,578 of record VWZO01000742.1, read on the forward strand.
ACTTTCTGAAGGAGAAGAAGCAGTGTGACACACACACACACACCCTCCCCCCCCCATTGCTCCATCTGGTTGCAAAACTCCAACTCCTGTCCTTCATCCCAGTTCCAAATGCCCTATTGCAAAGCACCCACTGAGACATCCTCTGCCAAGACAGGTGGAGAATAGAGTTAGAAGGTTCTAGGCTCATCCTGTTTCTTTCATACCCACCCTTTGCTCCACAGAAAAGGGGGAGCCTGCCCCTGGAAACCAGAGGCGTGCAGAAGCTCTTTGCTTATGTACATATTTACAGCAATAATACTGAACACTCCAGTGGAAAGTGCTGTGACACTAATGAGATGAGACCATGGGGTGGGGCAGCATGAGGAGGGAAGAAACAAGACCTCTTCAAAGAAACGTGGACCATGCTCTCTCTTGGACATCAATATTCCTGCCCTTGTAAATCCTGTTGTTGGACTAGCCCATCTACTGCCTTGAACTGTGCAGACAAGACTCCTTCATAATGTCTACTACTGACCTTCTGCTCTGACCACGTAGGACCATTTTGAAGGTGACCTTCAGAAATCAATAATATGGGTTTTAGTTTGTCTGTTTGTAGTTTATTTTGAAGACTAGTATTTCAGTAATTTAAAAAAAAAAATCAGAAGCACTGAACTTTCTACGTTTTATAACATTATTTTGTATATAATGTATATTTATAATCAAAACAGAAGTGTAAATATGTTTATTACTTGCTCATGTCATGTTTTTAATGTGATGACAAAGTTTGAATTTTATTTTTTTTTTCAAGCAATGAAAATACTTTCCTGCTACTACCAAGTCTGATGTGGTTTGTCCTTTTACACTTCAGGTGCCACGATTCTATGACAACCAAGGTTATGTGAAGCCCCAGAGGTGCCTACATTTACATTTTGCACACCAAGTGCTCTCAGTTGCTTTATATAAAATGGTTATACTCTTAACTGATGTCAACAAAGTTGTTCAGCTGAGTGGCATTCATCTGACAGAAAAGTTATGCATATTTATATTGTGATACATTACATAATATTTAAGTTACATATCTATATTCTCTTGCTATGGAGTGGGACTGAACTGTCAGGAAAGTTATTTTTATTAACACTTCACTCTTCCTCTTCTGTGACAACTTGTAGCATGGAAGATATAGGTTTAATACTATGTTAATAAATGTGCTGGCTTGGGCTTCACTTACAGAACAAGATACAATCACTATTTTTTAAAATCCCATTCCTTTAACTACTTCCAGTAAGACCCAAATCTTGCCCTCAGGTTACTCTTGCAGAGCATCTCCATCTACACTTGCATGATTGTGTCCTTGTTTGTTTAACTGCGATGGGTGAGATTTGTCTTTCACTTGTGGGATTAGAGGAAGTTTCAGGCTTTCTCCTCCCAAATTCCTCATGCTACACCAGCAGCCATGTCCTCCCAGGCTATCACAAAGTCCTTTTGGAGGACATTTCCACACAAAAACAGTGTTAAAAGCACACTTGTATAAAACACTCCCAGTAGGTTTAGCCACCTCTGAAGCACGTACACTTGCAGACAATTAAATTGCTAGGTGCAATACAGCCAACATCTCAATGCACAAAAGCCAAAACTATAAGAACAGGAAACCACTGCTGCTCTATTTTAAAATCAGACTTTTTTTGTTGTTGTGCTTGACAAAATGCCAGAAAAGCATCCCAGTGTTGGATGCCTTTCCTATCTCTCCCCCAAATAAAATCTCACCCAAATTTGCTAGTTTTTAAAAACTACAAAACAAAACCTTCCACTGGTATTAAAAAAGCACCACAACAAATTATCTTCACTTTGCCATTAAAATAGGGCAAATAATGGTTTATAAGTGAGTGTATTATTAAGGTTGCATAAATTCTATTTACTTTGGATGGTTTTGTTTCTTCCTCTTCAGTTCTTTTCTCAGCGAAAATTAACTTTCAGATCCCAGCCAATTTCCCTGGCTACCGTAAAAATAAATTTAAGAAGAAACTCAGAAATAAAAAGCCACCTCCCCCTCCCCAAACATTCACCCTGTAGAGCAAATTATGAAAAACAAGCCATTGACAAAAAGCTGAGCAGATGCTCCCTGCTTGCAGTCCTTCCTCGGCAATGTGAAATAAACCCAACAGATGCCTCTCTTAATTGAGCACATGGATTACATACACACATGCACTCTGTCCTGCTTAAAACAAAACACACACAAAAATCAAACAGGAAAATAGCCAGAGAACTCTTCTCAAAGCCTAGGCAAGCAGGAACGCTAAGACCAAAAAAGATTCAGCTCTTCCTGCTCAAAATGAGACAGGAAACCGTATCCATAGACAGAAGGGAGTTGAAATCCATTAAAACCCATGGACCTGATTATGTAGATCCCACAGGGTAAAGCAGGTACGACACATGCCTTTGTGTATCCACACAGGAGAGGGGAAAGAAAAAAAAAGCATCAGCTTACAAGGAAATCTGTGAATATTTACTGGAGGCAGTGCTGCACTATGCAACTACCAGAATAGATCACAGATCCTACACAGGAAAAACAGGAGCAGTGCCTGCTTCCACACGGGAGGAGATGGAAAGCATATGTGAATCTATGCACGTGTGCACATCCCCAAGTCCTTGCCAAAGAAACTACAAGCAAATTAGCTGAACACATAATATGCCCTGAATTTAACCCACATCTTTGGCCAAAAATTTCCTTACTGAGGGCTGCTGCGTGCTGACTGCTCACCAGCTTGCTTCCCCCCACTGCCCCCTGCAAAGTGAGTGCAACCCTGAGCCACAGTGTATGAAACCATGAGGAAGAGCTCCAGGATCCTTCTGGGCTATCAAGACTGAACCTGAATTTCAAAGATTCCTCTTGAGGATGATGCCAGAACCATAAATGTACTGACAAATAATGCCCTTTCTCTTACATAAACTTGCAGAGCCCTCAGACCCAACTGTACCACTAACTTCTCTCAGCGTAACTTGCATCACTATGGCAAGATTACAGATCTGGATCCAAGACTTCACCTAAACTTGGCTTTCAGTTTCAAAAGCGTGCACAAACTCACTCAAAAGTGACCAAACAACTGTATTAAGAGCAGACTCCTGACACTGAGAAACAATTTGGTGCTTCCTTGTGTCAGCACCTGAAAGAAACTATTTCAGAACCTTGCAGAGCCCTTCAGTCTAAACCATTTCAGAGCTGTATTGAGCAAGGGATTTCTGCTGCTCCATGCAGTGCATTGCTTGAGTTGTTCCACGTCCAGCTCTAGCCCTTAATGGCTTACCTCTTTAAACAGTCCACTGAGGAGGGGAAGCAGATGCCAGGATATCCCCGTAGCTATAGCACCCACTGGTGCTGAGACAACACGCAGCAAGGCTGTGCTGATGCACACACAGCACAGGGCACGGAGTTCAGCTTGATGAAGGATGCTTGTAGAAATCAGTCTTGGTACAGAACATGCCTAAAATTGGGAAAAAATGCAGAACGCATTTTATTATGCACAAAACTTGCCCAGCAACAGTGCTCAGCCTTGAAAGAGCTGCTGAGAAAGTCAGAATTAGTTACTGCACAACTGCAAACTGCTAGTCCACCAGATGAAACCTGTCAAGTATTTTCATTGCTCCTCAGTCTTTTTTCATTAGTTCATGCTAGAAGGAGAAAAGCAGAGTAGGTCACTAACAAACCTGTACTATTAGTGGCTCACGCAACAGTTATGTGTTTTCCTGTCATTCCCTTATCTCATGGACCTGACCCATATATTAGAGACTGATTGTATGCAGCAGATAGGACACTCCCAGCACATTTTTCTCACAATCCAAACTCCAGTTGTGGAGAATTGACCTAACTCAGTGGCCTTCTGCCATGGTTCACTATTTTCATAAGTTCAATTTTACAGCCTCTCTGGAGAGTCAACATCAAGATTTCCACTCCCCTGCACTCTCTCTGTTTTAAGTTCTGCCAGCTCAGCTCAGAGAGCTTGCAGGCAGTGACCCTGCTGGCTGGTGACACCCAAAGCAATGAGATTTCTCCTTGATCACTCTCTACTCTGGTCTCAGACCTTGTCTAAGCAGCAGTATGACTCAGCACCATAAAACTACCCTTTCCCTTTCTCCTCCCTTTGCTGGTCTTATTGCCATTGCTTTCCCAGAGGTTCTCCCTTCTCCACAGGTAGATCAGCCATCCCCTCCAGTGAGCTGGTTCAGCCCTTTGGAGAGGAAAGAGATGCAGTGTTGATATGCTTTACAAGGCTCACCCAGCAGTCACTGTCACCCAGAGATCTTCACTGTCTTCCAGCAACCTTCCACACATGTCCCTGGGGAACTCAGTGGTGACAGGCTCTGTGTTTAAATGTTTAAAAGAGCAGGGCAAGGAGCAGACTGTAAAATAACTCCTAGTATCCATCTCACTGTCATCCCTTCAGACTGGGTTTCTGACTGTGAGAGAGGAGACCCAACTGCTAATGCAATTAGGGTGGTCCATATCTGGAGATAGCACAACCCTGCACATTCTGTGACCTGCATAACACAGATGAACCTGTGATTACTTTCTCTCTTCTATATACTGTAAATAGTGATGGACTTGCCATAGGTAGCAATGTAGCCCATAACTACCACAGAAGGGCTTCACCTTTCTTCATTTCCTCTGTGAACATCATATCTATCCTCTTGCCAGCCAGGATGGAGACAATGCTCAGACTCCATCCATCCCTGCAGCCAACCCACCCTGCAGGTGCTTTGCATCAAGACCAGGTCATTCCCAGGAAAAGTTCTGAGGTGCAAAACAGCACATTGTTCATAATGTTTTGCAAATACACAGATAAATGAGGAAAACATACAGTTTGAGGAGAGGCTGTTTGGTGATGACATTTTATCTATGTTTTATGACATATTTGTTGAGTTGTTGCTGGCTTCACAGTGGTTTTGTTGATTACACTTCTAACTAACTGCCTAGAAGGTCACAGAGGTACCATGTTTGTTTTTATAAATTAAATTCAACCAACTCATATTTAACATCCAAACAAATCTGCTGAGAGCTAGGTTTATAGCTGGAGAGGTCATCACTGGTCAGAACAGGATCTAACCATGCCTGGCACCATGCAAGGGCTCTGATGATCCCTGTACTTGGGCACACAGCTCCCATGATTTTTTGTGAGCAGGGTCAGAATTACTAGTGCAAATATCAATCCCTGTGCATTTTAAATTCCTTTTCCATTAACACTGTTTAATATTTGCCTTACATTTTCTGCTTTGGCAGAAAATGCCAAAGCATTGCCAAGGTATTTTTGTTCCTGTTCATAAACTCATTTGTTCTCCGGAAAGTTGTCAGCAAAGAAACACAAGACAATCTGAACAAAATGTGTTTGGAGGGGAAAAAACCCCATAGGACAGAAGTGTGATAATTATAAAAAAAATGGCCCTGCTCTAATCCCCTCTTTCAATTCAGCCCATGAGGTCCTGGCATTAGTTTCTTCATCAATAGCTTCTCTTCCTCTCATATCTCCATAGAACACAGCAGCTCTTTTCTTCCTGCAGAACCCCCCTCCTTTCATGAAGATTATACAGATTTTCACTCTATTAATGGTATTTATGTTTGTCATAAGTTGCTTAGGAGGAGGTTTTGGAAGCTCTCCAAAACTCTAGATAGAATTCACAGTGCATAGCCAGGTTTCTGGAGACAGAATTCATTTACATCCTAGGAACAGGTAGAAATGCCCATGTGCTTATAATTACAAACAGCTCTTTTTTCATGGAGACAACATGGATAAGAAGCTCTTACATCAGATACACATTTTTCATAGGTGGGGAGGAAGAATTTCCTAGCTGTTCTGGCAGTTGCTCTACAATCTGCTCTCAGTCATCTTTAGCAGACGCAGGTTCATCTCACCTCATTGCAGCCATCAAAGCGTGAAGCGTCTGTTTAACCCAAGCATGCAGCTTCTCTAGTGTTCACAGCGAAAGGTAGACCCTTCCAGCATCCTCCCCTGGAGAGGCATCTGAAGTAACTAGGAGCAAAGGGTGGCTCTTGGGAGGGTTAACACCATTACCTGAAACCTGACAACTACCTTGAAGATGGCTGGGGCAGTATGCAAGCAGCATCCTTAGGTTGGTGAATTTGAGAAGCAGGCAAGCTTCTTTGAAGGGAGTGGGATGTGGATGCTTAACCCCTACACGCCCTTGGGAAAGCCTCTCTTTTGATAGCTGCCCATTGCCCTCTCCTGACATGCAAAGTGGAGCTGTTAACACTAACATGACTCAGAAGGATGTTTTGAGGGCTCATTCATATCCTTCAGACTCCTCACAGCTGCAGAAGTGCAAATAAGCCTTTACTGGTCCTGTCTTATTGTTTAAATAGCCACCCAGAGTAAACAGCATCTGGGAGAACCCACGAGTGGTGTGCAGGCACTCAGAGGCAGGCCCTCACTCCCCTCGCAGCTGAGGAACTCTTCCCTTCAGTTTGAGCCCAAACTGGGCCACACTGTGCTGCCATCATCGTTTCCTGTTTGTTACCTCACCACACTGTTTCCTGTTTCCTGCCCGATTACAACTATGCCAACTTTTTTTCCCAAGCCTGAAGC
>VWZO01000742.1:342177-384833 GCA_013396975.1 Bucco capensis
CATCCCGCCACCCCCCCCCCCCCCCCTTTTTGGCTCGCACAAAACCATCAACATCAGTCTGGTGGCTGGGGGTGCTGCTGGCTGTCGTGTGAAGCACAGCCCTCTCTGTCCACACAGGTACCTTCCCTCTCCCTGCTCACTTGGCTGCTCAGTCCCAGGCTATAGAAACAAGTCACACACATCCCATAAAGTGTGACAGAGAAAAGAGGTGCTGGTAACTTCCAGGGTTTTACTGCAAGAAAGCACAAGGCAGGAAGGTGCCCTGCAAAACACCTGAGCCAGCTGGAAGAGAAAGATGGTGAGGAGAGGGACTCACAGTATCACAGCATGTCAGAGGTTGGAAGGGCCCTAGAAAGATCATCTAGTGCAACCCCCCTGCCAGAGCAGGAGCACCTAGACCAGCTCACACAGCAATGTGTCCAGGCAGCTCTGCAATGGCTCCAGACAAGGAGACTCCACAGGCTCCTGGGCAGCCTGGGCCAGTGCTCTGGCACCTGAACTGCAAACAAGTTTCTCCTCCTGTTAATACTAAACCTCCTGTGATCAAACTTGCTCCCATTCCCTCTTGTCCTAACATTGGATGACTCACAGGGCTCATCTCTTCAGACATCCTGTATGCCACAGGGCTTTCTATTTACACAGCAATCTGGCACTGAACTGGCTAAAGCAAATGCTATGGGAAAGCACATTAAGATATCAAAGTACAGGGGATTAATGTGGTCCCCAGTAGCTACTCCCAGTGGCTCATCATCCCCATGGTAGAAACACTTCCACTTTTGTAGTTGAATTTGCTTTCAGCATCCAGACACTTCTGGTTATGACTTTCAACACTCAATTTAGGGCCTTTTAGTGTGTGGTATTTTCACTTTAGCTATAGCCAAATGATGTTGCCAGCCCTGTTTTGGTACCTGAGGCAGCTGAGCCCTTTTAGTCTCTCCCTGAATGTCACAGCCACTAATACTAAGGTGAGCTCTCTGGCTCAGGTGGGAAGAACACATTCCTCCTCCTATTCTCTACACCCTTGTTTAAGCAAGGACCACAAGGACCCCAAAAGGCCTCTGTTTCCCAACCCCCTGGAGAGCTGCTGTCTTCTTGTCCATCATCTGATGTCATAAGTCCCAATGGGATCCTGGAGATCTCTCAGAGGCAGGGAACAGCCTGCAGACTGGCAGAAAGTAAACACTCTCCCATTCTGATTTTTAAGCAGCTGGGGAACAGGGACATGTGGGAGAATAACCTGCATTTAATACCAGTTCACACTAAATCAGACAAGAACCTCCTAGAAACTGTTACATAGCTCTGGACTGTGCTTGTTACCTGTTGTCCTGTAGCCACAGCAGCAATGTCCCATCACAGCCAGATTAAGTGAATCCTCTTTAGTGTCCAGCACCCAGTTCAGGGCCTGATCCAGCTAATACACATTACCAGGTACTTACTGTGTTGGATCACCACTTTTCAAATAGGAAGAAAAATAAATAGCCTTTGCAGAAATACACCAGAAGCTCTTGCCCATTTAAGCTTAGCAGAGAAACCATGAACTAACACTTTTACTTCCTCACATCAGGAGGCAAAAAAAAAGCACTGCTGTTCCCTCACCTTTTGCCTACCTTGTCTATTTAAACCATAAACTGTTTGAGGAAGGAACTTCCCTTTGCTGCAGCTTCAGGTGCTTCTGAGATACAGCACAGGAAAGACCCTGGACATCCTGAGCTGCAGAATGAAAACATCAAAGTGGCAATAACTGATCTACAACAAAAAAACTAAAGCTGATTTCCTTCGCTGACCCGAAATGAACATGACATGTGCATGCTTTGAACTAGCTGTTTTCTTACTAAAACCCAACCCTAAGACTGTACCATTACAAGCAGTCCCATTGCAATATGAAGCTTTATGGCTATTCCATGTGAATATTGTTGGCAGAAGTGCGAGCAGACAATAGTAGCAGGACATTTTCTGTACATTAACTTCATTGTGGACTTTCCCACCATGAGGTACTGTGAGGCACACTGCTGGGAACAGGCTGGAGAGGAACAGATCATAACGTGCAAATCCAAACTGGCTGCATGTCACAGCAGTGAGAACTCTGGAGTTGGAAGTTGCTCTTCACCACGTACCAGCTATTGCACTCACATTTTGTCCTTGGAAAGCTGAGTGTGTTCATTTTTGCTGGAGGGCAGAGAGAGCAGCAGGAAAAGGGAATATGTGCATCACTTCCAAAAGCCTCACACACGCATGTGCACAGACAGTCTCACAGTACCTCAGGAGCCAGAAATGCAGCCTCCCTGCCCAGCACTCTTTAGCCAGTAGAGGTCTGTAGAGTAGTCGTAGCCAGAGACTGCAGCTCTTAGGCTCTGAAGGCTCAGGGTAGGTGGCAGAATATGTCTGCCTGACACAAGAAGCACCATAGCTGACTAGAGCTGGTAGGTCTCTTGTAACTGAAGACACAGCAGAGCTCTGTCACTGCTCACTTTGGTTAATGGGGAATAGAGTAGTGCAGCTAACAGAGAGTAAAATGCCCTGTGCTACCCAGCCATGTACTGTTACTATGAGCAAGAACTGTGGCTGCAAGGATATCTTACCAATATCAGGGGTACAGGTTCATCACTGCATGGTCACATACTGAAGATGCCTGGCTAAAGTGCTTTTTTTCCACAGAGTCAGAAGGTTTTGCACAGCTCTGGGACCACAACGGCAAGGTCACAAGTGACCCTGTAAGTAAGAAACCTGCATCACCATGGGACATGCACTGAGGCTTTGCAAAATGCTGTTTGCAAGGACAGTGGCCAGGTTGGAGTCATGGGAAAAGGGTGTGTGTCACCAAACCCCATGTTACAGTAGAGACAAGGTATCAGAAGGGGCCCTGCAGCCAAGAGGGGTGCAACTCTGGGCATTTTCAACAAGACTGAAATCTTGATACCCTCTCCCAGAGCTGTAAGAGATGAAACAAACTTTGTTCTTTGAGAAACGCACAGGGATTGGGGAATTTACAGTGCCTTATGTTTGGCATATGACACAGTACACCAAGTAATACATATTAACTCAGCACTGGCATGCAGGGGTGGAAAGGTCATCTCTCTGACAGTCACTCCTCATGGTTCAGTTGCAGACTGTAGCTCCACACAAGGAGCATTACTGCATGGCAGCAGCCACTGGGAGAAAACAAGCAGCATCTTTTCCCCTCCATATCTGATTCCCAGTGCAGGACCCTCCTTCTGATGTGCTCCTCCAGTCACATGCAGGATACCTGGGCTGCACCTGTAGCATCAGGAGAAGTTCTTCAGCAACAACAGGCAAGCTAACAGAGGAAGATATTTGTGTGGGAGAGAGTAAGTTACATCCCTCCCCAGCCTGTTACCAAAGTGACTGCAAATAGCTGAACTAAAAGGCTGCAGAGCTGCCACCCTCCAATCTGCACCCTGAGGGGGCAGGAAACATTCTGGGTTTCTCAGTTGTCCCTTTGCTGTAGGTGACATGTGTCAGTGGGGCTGCAGGTTTGAAAGCTTGTCTCCCAAGGCAGCCTGGAGGCAGGTGTGTAGAGCAAGCCCTGTGCTGCTTTAGCTTTGGTTAATATGTCCTCATGTCCCCTCAGGCACCACCAGCACAGTTAGCCACTTCTGCAACATTGATGATTTGGGGTACATCTGGTTGGCTTTTCCTTTTTCTCAAGCTCACACACACACTGGAAATTATACTAGCCAAGGGTCAATTAGAGTAGTATCAGGAGTATTCATGAGTCTACAGCAAAACACATCAGCATGTCGTGGCAAACAGCTGCATTGTGCACACTTATTTTGAAAAGGATTTCTCACTGTCTACCTCTGCTTTTTTTTTTTCCACTTGAGCTTCTGTTTCATTTCTCCAGGTCCTGCCTACCTCCTTCCTGAGAATAACTGCAGCTCTCCAGCCTTTCTGAGTCATTCTCCAGAGAGGAACTCAAGGCACTGCTGTGCAACCACACAGGATACCTCACCAGAAAATCCCACCCCAGATCTGCAGAGATCATCTATTTCCCAGGAAAAGGGTGGATGCCCTCCTTTATATTTTTCTAACCTAATTGTCCACTTCCACCACCACCACCTATATTTTAATGCTGTTAGCCCAGTCAATGCCACAGGACTGCAATTGCCAAATGAAAGGGCATGCCTCTTTGTGGAGGCACGTGGCTGCCTTGAGGGTGTTGAATAGCTGTCATTTTCTAGGGCTGGATGATTAAGTCCAAAATGCCTGTGCAATATCTGATGCACACACCTTGTGTTCTCCTCTTGTTCTCTGCTTTTTTATATATATATATATATATATATATGAAAAATATATTATATATAAAGATATATATTTATACATATATATTACAAAATATATATAATATATATTTGTGCACATATATTATAAAATATATATTATATAAAATAATAAAACATATATATATATATATTTTATATATATAAAAATTTCCTGGAGAGACCAGGTTCTGGAGTGTGAAGAAAGCTTGTCCTTGTAAAAGGACAACTGGTGAAGAGACATGGAAATCATCTTTTATTTCCTCTTCATATTCCAAGTCAACAGCTGATGGTGAAGTTTGAGAATGACCATGGAGGATGAATACTTATGCTTTTTGGACCACAGAGGAGCTCACTTTTGATGTCTTTAAACCTACCCACTCACACTTTCTTGCAGAGAAATTCCTGCTTGCTCAGGATGACATTCCTGCCAGACTCTGAATGTCATCATATGGAGATCTGCTCCCACACAGAAGGGTGCAGAAAAGATGATGTGCTAATGAGCTACCTTCTCATCCCTGCTGTCAGTTCAGTGACTCGCCCTCCTCCTCTTCCCTTCCTCTGAACTCCAAATGTAATTGCTTTCCAGCAGCACTTTGAAGAGCCCAGTCCATCTGCAACCCTGGAATCACTCCAGAGGGCAAAGTCTTGGCTTTGTGCATCAAATTATCTTGTCTTTTTTTTCTAGAGAAGAAAGAAGGAAATATCAACCAAGGCACTGATTCAGCCAGACTGAGCAGTTGAAATGAGGCCAGCATCCCCTTTGCCATCGGACTACCCAGACTGTCCCCCTGCCAGCTCTCAGCAGGCCAGTGCAAGCCTGTTGCCACCATGTCACTAGTGCTGTTATTCTGCTTGGCAGTGCAACTTGTGCCTCTGAGCCTGCTCCCCTTATGCCTACGTTACCTAGCACCCAGCAAGCAATACAATATCTAACACAGAATGGCTAGCCCAGTGCTTAACTCATCTCCCATGTTCCATAAGGAACTTTACAGGGCTCAGGCACAGGCCAGAAAAGTGCTCTGGCATCACTCACACCAGCTGCCACTTAAACTTGGGCAAGCTACTTTCCCCTCCCACTCTTCCTGGGTGTAAAGTGGGGCTAATACTTGCTCAACTGCCTCTGAGAGGGACAGTGAGACTCAATTAGCTAGTGTAAGAGGAGTTCTGTGCATTGCTTGAGGACACTGATGCAATGTCTGAGCGTGCTTAGGTCAGAAGTATGCTCAAGCTAGAGGCAATGAGTACAGCAAGGGCAGCACTGTGGTTCCATGGTGCTCGTGGTCTCCTGAAGGCACAAAATCATTCCAAGTGTCATGGTTATTAGCATCATTCTTTCACATCACCTCTCCACACACAGATTAGAGATTTCCAAGAGGTGAATAGTTCTGCTTAGGGCCCTCAGAAATGAATGAGAAGAATGAGACATCAGCAGAGTTCAAAGACTGGTGAGAACTCTACATGGGAAGAGGAGCAATTTGTCTGCTCAGCTTTCTTAGAGGATCCATAGGTACAGCATTTGACAACAGTATCTAAGCAGTTGCTTTGACTTCTTCTCTCAGGCAGAGGCAACGTATCAAGAAAAAGATTTGTCAATAAAAAACTGATGAAAACCAATGATGCTTTCAAACCTTTGTTCCCCAGCTCCTTTGTTTATGAAATCTGTGCCAGCCTGTTTGTACGTTTTTCAATTTAAAGGGTCATATTGAGAGCTCAGTGCTGTTTTCTGCCCTGCCACTTTTTCTCAGTTTCTCATTTATAGCTGCTTTTTGACTAGCTTGGTCACAAAGTGTGAATTTATTTGTTTTAAAATGCACTGCACTAGATTCTCAGCAAATAGCAAAGAAAAATCGAGGGATTCAGCTGGTAACTAGTTTGATTTGGGAAAAGGCACACATAGTCACCAGCTGGCTTTCCCACATGGATTTCTCCCACTTTAGGGTTTTTTAGATGTTCTTTACTGCTAATGTTCAGCCATCTGATGCAATCTTTGCTACATATATCTCCAATACTGTATGTGCCACAGCGATCCTTCCACTCAGTGCTGAGTCCTCTTGCCTCAGGGTAATGCCTTCCAGCATGAGCAATATGGAAAACATGAAGCCATTGCACAACCATACTATGACACCTTTCTTCAATTACCTCCAGCACAGCATCTTGCAATTCCTTTTTAATTGCTCTCATAATCTTCCTCTATCACATAAATATCTAAAGGACAGGCAAAAAGAGATCAAAGAAAGTAGGCAAATTATATTATGGGAAAGTGGCTGAAGCTGGACAGAGAGGTTACTTCTCAGGCTGATGGTTCCACAGAGAATCACAGAATCACAGAATGTCAGGGGTTGGAAAGGACCTAGAAAGCTCATCTAGTGCAACCCCCCTGCCAGAGCAGGATCACCTAGACCAGCTCACACAGCAATGTGTCCAGGCAGCTCTGCAATGGCTCCAGACAAGGAGACTCCACAGCCTCCTGGGCAGTCTGGGCCAGTGCTCTGGCACCTGAACTGCAAACAAGTTTCTCCTCGTGTTAATACTAAACCTCCTGTGCTCCAACTTGCTCCCATTCCCTCTTGTCCTACCATTGGATGCCGTGGAGCAGAGCCTGGCTCTCTCCTCCTCACACTCACCCTTCACATATTTCTAAGCATTGCTGAGGTCTCCTCTCAGTCTCCTCTTGTCCAGGCTGAAGAGACCCAGCTCTCTCAGCCTGTCCTCCTAGGGCACATGCTCCACTCCTTTCAGGATCTTGCTGGCCCTGGGCTGGACTCTCTCCAGCAGCTCCCTATCCTTCTGGAGCTGAGGGGCCCACAACTGGNTCCTTCAACTAATTCCCAATCCATCTCACAACACAGTCTCCCAATCCACACTTCTGAAGTTTGGCTATGAGGATACCATGGGAGACAGTATCGAGAGGATGCTGTGAAGTCTAGTTTTGACTCTTCTTTGATGCAGAAGTCATGAAAGAACTAGAAGACCTCACACCTGCTGACTTTTGAAAGAAGATGCATGGCAGAACAACCCATAGAAACCCAAGGGCTAAGAGATCCCAGGGCTCTGCTGTGCTGCTATCACCACACGGCAGTGCAAACTTGGAAAGCCAGTTTAATAAGGCAGCTAAAGGGAAAGAGAAATGTTTGGAGGTGGATGTGCACTCTAAACTGCTCTACCATCACATGTTAGCTTAACCTCTTGAATAGTAATTTGCTTGCCCTGCTTATCTAGGCTAAAATATAAACACACAAGCCTGCCAGCAGGTCCGGAGGGGCAGTGAGAAAAAGCTGGAACAGACGAAGCACAGTGAACTTTCCCACCAGCTGGATCTTGAACAGCCATCCACAGCCTTTGTTCAAGGAGTTTTCATATTGGAGGCTCCCATTTCAACAGAGAAGATAATGAAGTGGGGGGTAGGAGAGGAATATGTGGCCAATGATTGAACTAGAGATGCAGCATTAAATGGTCCCTGGATGATAGTTTGGTCATCTCAGCCAGCTCCAGGTTTGGAGAGAAAAGGCACTGGCAGATAGATTTGGAGGGATTCTTCATACCTCTGACTCTGAAGGCATCTGTTATGCATAGACTCAGACTCAAAGGAATCACTAGCTGCTTAATCTTAAGCACATGATTAAGTCAAGCATCAAGTGACTTAAACACATTATTAGGAGTCTTCACTCAGGAACCTCTGATAATTTTGATGGAGGCTTGCTTTGGTGAAGTCCCTATTTTCTGATGTAAGCTTTAAAACTTAACAGGGTCTGATCATAACATTATACCTACAGATGGTCAGTCTATGAGTGGGCAGCACTGTGACTGTCCATTCCTGTTTGAAGCAGTGGAATATGGACTAAAGCTAGATTTTTGGCATTAGCCTGCAGTGACAGACTTTAGGAATAAGCCTCTACCAACCAAGATCCTAAACAGCAGAACACTTCTGTCCTCTCACCCTGTATCCACCTCTGCATTAAGCCTCTCTCTGCCAGACAGTGCCCAGTGCTCCAGCTGACATTGTAAGCTCCCTGCTGCCAGAGGCTGGGCTCTTGGCAGGTTGTAGCCAATCACTGTGGGATTGGAGGTTGGGAGATTAGATTGGCCATTCAAAAAAGAGAAAACGATTATCCTAAAGAGTCATTAGCCTCTTAAAGGGCTCTAAGGCAACAGCCTTCCTTAGCTGGCACACATTTCTTAGAATGGGACTTGTACAAGGCAGAAATATATTGGAAAACCCTCTCTGTACTGCAACATGATGTGTATGTGCACCCCACAAAATTCAGAATGGGCTGTGCCTGTCCCAGCACTGCCAAGAGCAATTTCATGGTCACTAGAAGCTGGAAAGCAAGCAGCTGCACAACTACTTCATTATAATTGTTTGAAGGCTCTGGGTAAGAGTTGATCTATTTTCTTACAGGAAAGATGGACTCAAGGAACTGGTTTCTATCCAATACACACAGGTAATAAGGACAGAAAGCTTTTCCTGAACAGGGCAGTCTGTACCAAGATGGGGTTCCTCATCTTTGAGGGCTTGAGATATACGTGTTAGCTAAAAGCTGTGAAATCTTATACCAAGGATACCAGCAAGGCAACATTTCAAGGGTTTTCCTTGAAACAGGAGGAAAATAACCTATCAAAAAAAAGTTGACCCTGTCAGCTGTTATCCTGGCACGGGGTCTAGTGTTCCCACCTCACAAAAATCTGGCTGTGCTCTCCTTAGCCTGATGTAACCCCAGGCTATGCGTAACACCAGGGTTAGTAAACAAGTGGTGATGATGCCTCTGCTTGTGTACAGCATTCCAGTCCAATCATTACATCACATACAAATCACTCAGGTTATGACTTTGGTATTCCACTGACACACCAGTCATCAGCCTCCAGGGTCCCTGCACCGAGAATGCCCACAGCTCTAGTCTGCCTCAGGAAAAGATTCCCCATAGTCAGCACTGTACAGCTCACTGCCAGATCTCACATTGGTCATTAAACAGAGAGGGTGCCCTGGTAAAATCTAGATCCAGATTCATCCAACCTACATCACACTGCACCCTGTGTTGTTACAACTGACTGAGTGGCTCTGGGGGATGAGTGCTACAGATGAGGAATAGAGATGCAGGTGGAATTCAGATTGGATTAATTTAAGTAGATTACTTGTGAAAAGCATATAAGCCACATCAACCTCACTTCTTCCTCTTCTCCACCTCTCCTCCAAAAAGCCCTCTTGTTTTGGGTGACCCCAATAGGCCCAAACATCTGTTTCCCTTTACTACCCTTTACTCCAGCCAAGGCTGATCTGGTGACACTGTTACGACAGGGTATTTGGCACTGGGAAGATACCACAGCACCTCAAACTACCAAAAAGCTGCTAAGAGATGACATCAAAGAGAGCAAGAGGGAAAGCTCTGGCCTTTGTATAAATAGATGAAACTACTGAATTCACCATGGCTAAGTTTAGCTGGTAGGTCAGTTCCAAAAGCAGGGTCTGAGATAAAACAAGGTTAGGAACATCAATAGCAGAACCAGAGCAGATGGAGAAAAACAATCTCATATGGAGTACTGATAGGTCAGAGCAACATCAGAACACAATCAGTGAGGGCAGGAAAAAGCTCAGACTATGTCACTGCAGCTACTTGTATAGAAGAGTTACCCAAGCAGACATGAGAACCCGTTCACAGCAAATATCTTGTTCTGTCAACACTGGATGTTGGTTTTGGCCACAGGAATTAAAACACTGGCAAAGTAGGACAGCTCCTGATGGAGCACAACTGTATTTGCTGGTGCTCACAGGTCATTGACAGCTCCTAAGCAGAGCTCAAATGCCTTCACTAGAGATCTTAACCAGCCAAGAGCTTGGTCATTGCCAACCTCTATCATTTTGCTGTCAATCTCACAGCTGCTGTGTGGCCCAGTGCCTGTCCCTCGAGTCACCACAGTCCCTACGCAGAAGGGGATGCAATGTCATGAGTCACTTTCCTGTTCCCTCCCAATTTGGAGTGCAGACCACAGAACTGCACTGTCAACACTTCCCACACACGGCTTCCACGGTAAGGAAGTGGAGCAGGAACATCTTCCTTGCAGCTAGAGAAGCTGTCAAGTGACCCTTCCTTACTGTGCATTTGACCAAAAGGTTGACAGTGGCCTTCTCACATCTGCACTGGAGCAGGGAAGCCTTACTGGTTGAGGGAATGGCTATTCAGGGCTGCAGGAGCCCTGCTTGCTTGGCCATTTGGACACAACATGGCAACACAGCTACCACTTCATGAAAAATACCTCTATGCCTTATTATGCCCAGGGAACAAAAGG
This sequence comes from Bucco capensis, assembly GCA_013396975.1. Lineage (NCBI taxonomy): Eukaryota > Metazoa > Chordata > Aves > Piciformes > Bucconidae > Bucco > Bucco capensis. The sequence continues at coordinate 352,740 of VWZO01000742.1, forward strand.
AAAGCACACTGCCTCTGGGGAGTGACTTCTTGTTTCTGCCTGGAGAATGGAGGGCAAGCCAGTGCCTCCAGGTACTGGCATGTCTAGATGACACAAAGCTAGGGCAGAAGCACCAGCAACCACATTAAGCCTAGCTGGTACCACCACACAATCCAAGACTCTTTGCATTGACAGTGCCATGAGTCACAAGCAGTAGAGGTGGAGCAGCCCAGCAGTTCAGTCTTCATACGTGCCTGGAGTCAGCTTCCCCAAAACACATCCCCTTGCACTGTGCAGCCACAGGGAATTCACCCCAATTTATGCTAATGCTCTGACTCACCCTGTTGATCAGCCTCTCTCTCTGGAGCCACTATAACAGCAGTCTTGGCTGGGCAGTCAAGTGCCTGAAGCCTGGCTGCTGCTGTTCCTCCCATCTGCATTCTGTTACCACTACAGCCTGTGACTTGATGCAATATGCCCTCCCGAGCCTTCTGTTTCCATCTTAGTGCAGGACAGCACAACAGTTCTGCCACACATCCCAGGTTTTTTCCATATGGAGCAGAAAGGAAACGTTCCCTCCCCAAAGAGAGCACAGTAAGACACATGTATGGCTGTTTCTCTCTTTTTAAAGCCAAGCCCATACTCAAAGAGGCTGTGACCAGAGCCTTTGGCAGTTTGGTAACAGGCCACAAAAATCATGTCTTCTCTTAAAAAGAGAATCTATTTTATTTCACTAGAGAAATTCTGTTCCCAAATGGGCTACAGCTGGACTTTCTGATGTCTTATTCCAAAGAGCTTGGAAGCATCGTATCTCCTAAACTGAACTGAATGAGATTTAATGCTAGAATAATTTTATTTTCATCATCTTTAATAGGTTTTCTGTATTCAAGAGTCACACTATCCCCATGATGGAATTAAAAATACCAAGCTTTCAAATGCTGCTACTGTCAACTGCCACAAAGGTTATGAATCACAGAATCACAGAATGTCAGGGGTTGGCAGGGCCCTAGAAAGATCATCTAGTGCAACCCCCCTGCCAGAGCAGGAGCACCTAGACCAGCTCACACAGCAATGTGTCCAGGCAGCTCTGCAATGGCTCCAGACAAGGAGACTCCACAGCCTCCTGGGCAGCCTGGGCCAGTGCTCTGGCACCCTCACTGCAAACAAGTTTCTCCTCATGTTAATACTAAACCTCCTGTGCTCCAACTTGCTCCCATTCCCTCTTGTCCTACCATTGGATGAAGCATGGAATGCACCAGGACCACCCAGGATGGGTCACAGCCAACATACACAATACCTCTGTCCAAGCAGATGCTTCTCCTGTTTTGATCTTGCATGTGGTTGATTGTCAGAGGACAATGCCCATTACTGGCCAACAGAAAATCCAACAGCTACTGACTACTTTGAAGCACCCTCAGCTGTCCACCCATGCAATCTCCTACTGCCCCCACAGGCAAGAAGGTGGCAGGCACTTGATTTCCCAGAGCAGCATGACTGGCACCCATGTTACAAGCAGGAGCACATCCAACTTTGGAGAGATGCTCAGGAACTGACCACTGACCCACAGCATGGAGAAGATGGTCTTGGACAGACTGCTGGGCAGCATGTGGTACATATGTATGTGTGCTCCAGGCTGAAGGAGAGTGTTTCTGTGGAACCTGCATGTATTCACACAAGTGCTCTGTGCCTGTTATCCTGGCACTCAGCTTTGTCTTCTGGGGCAGAGAGGCAGCCTGATCTGACACACAGATGCTCTCTCTGAATTAAAGAGCTGGCAGAAAGTGCTTATCATATTTGCCAGGGCACCACAAGGAAGACAAGCAATGCTTAGCAGGTGTGCAAGTCATTTCTTGGCTTATTAAGTGTTTTTTTCCCCCCTAACATTTTGTTCTAAATAAATAGCATTGTGCTTCAAGGAAGGTAGTGATCATTGGTATGTTCTGCTCCTTGTTGTTAGGAAGAGCACCTGTAATTGGTAAGGACAGATCTGCTGGGCTACTCACAAAAAGATTCAGCAAGCGAAACTGCAGACAGATGTTACCAAACTAAACAGAGAAGAAAACAGGGTTTTATTTTGAAACAGCTGAGAACTAAGGGCCCAAAACCTAAAGTAAACATCATTTAGAGTGGAGTTCCTGTTGAGCCAGAACCTATCCTATTATTACCACAAAACCAAACACATTAGCTCACATACAACACATCTACAGCTCTTTTTCAGACTTCAAGTAGTTCTCAATACAGGTGCTAGGGATACTAAAACACAAAAAAACCACAAATATTTCCAGCTGCTTATAGGAATTCTCCCCAAGACTGCAAATTCCATTCAGAGACATATCCTTAACATCAGAACACCAAAGTCTGCCCAGTGAGGCCACATGTAGAGCAAAGTCTTTCAATATTTGTCACTAACATTAATTTGCTTGGTATGAGACACAACTTCAGGACCATTTGTTGTTTGTTTTTTAAATCACAGCAACTAGACTTTTAGTAATTCTAGAAATAAGCAAATCTCATTTGCTGATACAAGAGGATAAACCATTCTGTCTTCCTCTGCATTAAGCATCACATTAGCTAGCTCAGTTGCTTGCAGCAACACTCAAATACTCAAAAGAGTGAAATGTAATTTAAGTTAAGTATACTTACATATTAGAAACTGTAAAGGAGAAAGGATACAGTGAAGGAGCAGCTTCTTATCTCTGCTTTTCTGGTTGGCCTTCCTTTCTCTCTCAGATGAAGACTATCAGTGACTGCTGCAGGTGCAAATCATTCTCTTTGGCCACAGCAATAAGGAGCAGGGCTGTTGGGGGACTGGTTGCCCTCCCTTACAGCAGGGCTGTTGGGTGCTACCAGATGGCTTGTAGAGGGAGGGTTTAGTTCCTCTTTGTGGTGTTTAAGTCTCTTTTCCAACTTCACCCTTACTCTCTCTTTATAGGCCTTTCTCACCTCTCTTTAGCTGTTTGGTTCCCAAGGAGAAACCTCTTGTGCTATTATTACACTTGGGAACCTGCTGCTTCCTGGCTAGTTCTGGTCCTTACTTAAAGCTTGCTGACAGACCTTGCAGCTCACTTCTCAGCTGGTGAGTAGAACATGGATTTCAACCTCCTTCCACCCTTCAAAATTCTAGATGATGCTATAATGTCACCTTGTTTGGGGGTGTGTCTCTGAATAATGCTACCCACTTAATGCTCCCCAATATTCCTCTTTTCCAGTGCAGACACCTCCACTTTAGCAGTTCCTGTCTGCATCTCACCTAATAACTTGTCATGCATTACTCTATTAAATACTTTGAAGCCTAGACAGACTACATCTGCACATTCTCTTCTCTCCAGAAGTCCATTACTGAAGACAGCTGTGAAATTAGTCTGCAGTGAAGTGTTTTGCTAAGCCCATTGTGTATTTCAACTATATTTGCATCCTAAGCTATTCTTTCTGTCAAAGCACATAATAGAAAGATTTATGTGTTACTGAGGTCAGGCTAACAGGTCTTTAGATTGTTAGGTTGCATTTTATGTTTCATATTTCACATACAGCACTCTTTGCACTTTTCCAGTCATGTGGAAATGTATTTACATTCCTTGCTAATAAACTCTTGGTTTGTGTCTGTTCTTTCACCTCTTGTGACACAAGCACCAGGAGTTCTTAGAACTGTGCTTTTCATTCAGATCTGGTATTTTAAAAGCCTCAAAACAATCATAATCCTGTCTTTTATTGGTTTGCATCTAAAGCCATCTTAAGTCTTGACAGCCATATCACTGCCTGCTATCTCACTTCTTTCTTGATCCTGTTTTCATTTGACTAGAAAGCTTCTTAGTGAGTTTAAAACTCTTTGCAATTGTAAATTACCCCTAACCTCTGCATCAGTCCATAGCAAAGTGCCAAAACAGAGGCTTCTCTGTTGCATTATTCCTTTTCCATCCTCTATGAGGTCCCTATTATTTTGTAAGCCCTTTTTCAAATGAGCTGAAACACTTTTCCTTCCCTGCTTAGGACACAAAACATAGATTGCTTTCTACCTTTGACTTAAAATTCTGAGGGTGTTCCATGTTTCTGCCTTTGGACTCTTCAGTCTCCCTGCTTTTAACAACCAGTTCCTTCAGGTTTATCTCAAATTTGTCAAAATTTTACCTATAGATCCATGTTGAAATGTTCTTTGGATCTATGGATGTTTGGGTTTTTTTCCCTCTCACATAACTAATTCAAATACAAATCAGTTTTGTCATGGCTCAGTCAAGTTTGTCATTCCTATCTGTGGGCATTCAGCAGTCTTTGGGACCTGAATTGGGTTGAGAGCAGTCAGAACTGTAGCAGCTATTGAAGTGAACAGACTGAACATGGAGTGGGGCAGTGGCTGAAGTTCTGTCAAGCAGAAGAATCCCCCCAAACTATCAATCCTATTATTAGTGTTGGCATGCAGGCCACCTGAATGGGGAGACTGGTTTCCCTGCCTTGTTTGATTTCCAGGTGAATGGTGCTTTGTATGCACAGTGTATGCTTTTCTTGTCTAGAGTGCGTGTTCCCAGGCTGGTGCCAAGTGACTAACAGTGCCAGAGCTGCCTGTTTTTCAGGATAGTGGTGAATCACTCCAGAGCTAGAGGAACCAACAGTAGGGCTGGCATGATACCTAGAACTGGACTAAAACTGTCATTAGCTTCATCTTGTGTTTCAGGCTCTTATTTGCTTCAGTAAGCTGAGGGCACACACTGGGTTTTCCTAAAATTTGTTCTATTCAGAGAATACCAAATGGGGGCAGGATTGCCAGTTCATTTTCAGCATCATCTTCCTGCAACAGCTTGGCACTGCTTTCCTCTCTCTATAGTGAGCAGAGAGGAGAAGCTAAAATATAAGCATACACTGCTAAAGAGAAACTAGCTCCTCCTTTTCCTGAAACCTAAAAAAACTAGTTTCAGGATGTCACAAATAAAGCTAGGATTGCCTCTTTTCTCCTTTCTAAAGGTTTCCAGGCCAAAATAAACATTCTTATTGTTGTTAAGACTTTTTTTTTTGTTATAACTAACAGAATACGACCATTATCTTCCAATTCTTTCCCCCTTGCTCACTTTTATACTGTTGAAGTCCTATGATGTTTTTCACCTTCACTTGTTGTACTCATGAATCTACATCATGTTCCTTAAAAGTTAACTCCACTGCTGCTCCTCATCCTCCTTCACACCTGCTTGAGCATCACCATGGTTCAGTTTGGCAAGCTGTTCTCTTTGCCTTATCCACCTGCTTTACATCTGTACCATCTGCAAGACACCTCTTCTGCTCAGCCCAGTGATCCTCGTGCCCTTTGATATATTTAAGCCAAGTACAATGAAACCAGTAACAAGAAATGGATTAATGAAAGCTTGAAGCAAAAGAAAAAAACAACCCAAAACAAAAAATTAACCTTTTGCTGCATCTGCCACAACTTAAATAATAGTCTTCCCTTAAGCTGTGCTCCCAGTGATGGAGCAATTTCCCAGTGTCTTTACCTCAAATAAGGATGATGCAGCTACAGCCAAATGTTTGAATGCTTCTATTAACTACATATTGGTGGTTTGCTCAAATTTCCTTGATTTCAGCAGGAAAAAAACCTAAAGAACTAAATATGAAAAATATACACCTGCTGTGATGAGACACAGAGGACTGGTTTAATTCACAGATTAAACTGGTTTCATTGGGTGGAAAGGCCATGTTGTTTTAGCATGGAGAAGCTGCACAGCTAAGGCAGGAGTCTTGTATTTTAGGAGCCAGAAGCCACAAGACTGACAATGTAAGACTAGAGATTTATTTCTTGTTTTGCCAAGCAGAGCTTTCATATTGAAAGCTGCTATGAACATCACTTTCCAGAGCACTTTCTTGTCTGTGGCTAAGGCCTCCAAGCAGGATAGCTGTAGAAACAGGGGATGGGTTCACATTCTGCCTATGGAAAGGAAGGAAAGGTGGGGAAGGAATAAGAGGCTGCAAGCCTGCAACAGCATGGGTGTGCAGTGTGAAGGGCTGGGAGGATGCAGCAACAATCCCATACCTTTGAGCCTGAGTAAGAAAGAGAAGGTGACTGGGAAAAGTGCAACCGGAGAGGAAAATTGAGGAGCTCTGGGCTCTGCTAAGGCTGACCTAGTGAAGGGTCATCCAGGGTGACAAATCAGAGAGCCACTCATGCAGGGCAGGAGAGAAGGGCATGCTGTGTAAGGCATGGCACAGCAGGCCAGAAGTGAGGGCCATGCAGGCTTTTGGTGCCACCCATGGTGAATGTGCCAAAGTAAAGGGAGCACGCACTACAGCTTGTGTGTGTTGTGGCTGCAATGCCCTGTGTGAAGTGGAGTGGAAAGGTGGGTGCTGCTTGGATGGGATCCAACAGGAAACTAAAGAAAAGACTGTAAATAGACTGTTTGGAGTGATTAGATGCAAAGGACAATAATGAGAAATTCTTTTATAGAAATATCTCAATGATTTTGCTTCTCATTCCTTCCCTGCCTTCTCTCTCCTGCTACCATAATTAACAGCTTTGTAATCTAAGCCCACCTCTTTAGCTTTCACAACTGCCTGAAGCTGATTTACAGCTGGGTCTCCACATCATACACAGATAGTTCTTGGACCCATCTTACATAAAAAATGTTACATATTACAAGCTCCCTCTCCAGCCTGGATCTAGTACAAGGGCAAATGCATGCAGTTGGCCAGATTCAGCACATCTCTGTGGATTTTGTTGCTCGCTCCCACCTGTATGTCTTATGCCTCTGTCCTGTTGACATCACGAGCTGTCGCTTCACCCAGTTTAATATTAACTTCTTGGTTTGGCAACGCAGTAGCTCATGTTCTTGGATAAAGTCAAACCCAAGAGCACGGGGCAGGCCCCTGTGGAAGAATTGCCTGCTCATTCCACATCAGTTTCTACCTTTGGGACGTAGCGTGGTCTGCCCCATCCACCCTAGGGCAATGACACTGGTCAGGCAGCTTCATCCTGGCCTCAAACTGCGCCAGGGGAGTTTCAGGGTGGATCTCAAGAAAAATTCTTCACTGAAAGAGTGGTTAGGCATTGGAACAGGCAACTCGGGAAACTGTTAAATAGAAGTGTAGATTTGGCATGTGACAAGCCGGTTTAGTGGACACAGGGGTGTTGGGTTGACAGTGGAACTCGATGGCCCTAGAGGTCTTTTACAACCTTAATGATTCTATGTTTCTATTCTATGATTACCTCTCTGTATGCAGGGGTCTGGTAGAATCCCCAGGGATCACCAGGCGGGAAGCTCGCAGGTGATGCCGCGCTCGCTGCTGTTAGCACTCAAGCCAGGCCCTCCACTCTCCACGGGCCCTGTATGCCGCCGCGGGCACCTCCCCCCCTGCCCCAGACGGTCCAGTGCGGTGCAGTACAATATAGTACAGTACAGTGCGGTGCGGTGCGGTGCAGAGTGTCCTCAGGCCGCGCCGCTACCCGCCTGACGCAATTCGCGCCCTGCTTTGCCCCACGCGAGGCGCGGCGAAACATCCCGCCCTCGTTGCATCACCCCGCGCGCTCCAGCAGGGGCAGGGGCGGGGGAAGGGGCGGGGCGAGCGGCCCTGGCCGGGGCTTAAATGGCTGCGGCGGTACTTGCCGCTCCACAAGTGCTTGGCGCTTCAGCCTAGAAGCTCAACATAGCCTTAGAGCCAACGCCACTATGAAACTCGACCTGCAGCGCCCAGAGGAGCCGGCCCCGGCCTCCCCGCTTCTCACCTCCTCTCCTCTGGGGGAGGTGGAGAGCGCCGATCTGAAGCTGCCGTCGCCGGTGTGGATCTTTGGGTACGGCTCGCTGGTATGGAGGCCGGGCTTCGAGTTCACGTCGCGCAAGGTGGGCTTCATCCGCGGCTACAGCCGCCGCTTCTGGCAAGGAGACACCTTCCACCGCGGCAGCGAGAGGATGGTAAGGGCCGCGGCGGCTGTTTGGGGGGCCGTGGGGTGGCCCTTTGGAGTGGGCTCGGCTTCTAACTGCTCTCCCTTTGCCTCTCCCCCACAGCCTGGCCGGGTGGTGACGCTGCTGGAGGACTGCGGGGTAAGTCCGAGGGCGGGGTAGGGGGGAGCTGGCTATGGGTGCTGATGCCAGCATCAGCAGATGAAACTGATGTGGGCAGCTGAGTGCTTCTGTGCCCCTTCGGGGATGGGGGTGGTAGTAGTGGTGTTACCCTCTGCCATCTTATCAGTTGTGCAGAGACCCCCAAAGCAAGGCAGGCTTGCTTTGAGATGTTAGTGGACTTGTCATAACCATCTTGCCCTTTTATTTTTAGGCATGTACCTGGGGTGTAGCCTATGAAGTCCGTGGGGAACAAATTGCTGCATCACTCCAGTATCTCAATATGCGAGAAGCTGTCCTGGGAGGCTATGACACCAAATTAGTGAAGTTCCACCCTCAGGAGAAAGATGGAGAGGAACCCATCCTGGCTCTTGTTTACATTGCAACCCCTCAGAATCCTTCTTACCTTGGCCCAGCGTCTGAAGAGGACATTGCAGCTCAAATCATTGTCTCAAGTGGTTGTGCTGGTCATAACATTGAGTACCTGCTGAGACTGGCAGACTTTATGCGCTTCTTCTGTCCTCAAGCAGAGGATAAACATCTCTTCTCCATCGAAGAGGCTCTTATTTCCATCCTTCCATGCCTGTACTACACAGAGGACTCTCTAGAAGAAACTGCAAGCGTCCCTCAGAAGTCTAAGAGTTGAAACAGAAAAATTTTTGGAGGGTCCCAGTAGAAGGGACATAAGGGAGAAAACAATGAGGACTATTAACTGTTTAAAAAATACTGGACTGAGTGAATAGAGGGAGAATTAGCAGGTAGTGGGGAAGGGAGGAAGTGGTGTATAGGACTTGACTTTCAGTAGGTACTTGTTATGCTCCTTACCTGCAGCACCACAATAGCCATCACTGCTTTCCAGGTGAGGAGCAGGGATCTTCTCTGGAACTTTGCTCTGTAAGACTTGCTTCCATGGGTGAAAACTGAAGCACATTCTTTAGAGAAGAATAAGGCTCATCTATTCTGTGCACTTTTTTTTTCTTTTTAAAGACTAGTTGAGCAGGACTTGACTGGGTTTAAGTAGTATACATGTAACTACCTCAGATTGGCAAAAAGCTGTTTGTGTGGTGGTGGAGACTTGGGCAGGTTCTGCCAAATAAGACCTTTTGGTTTTTGTTTTATCCTGCTATGTCCCACCTCCAGCACAAAGAGCTAACACTAAATTTTGGGACTTCTGTGCAATATTAAGTAGATCCTACTTCCTTATGTTGTGAAGGATCACAGGAATGCACTTATTTTCTAAAATGCTGTATTTATTATGTGTTGTATCTCCCCTCAGGAGGGGTATCCAAAGTGCTCACATGTGCCACAGTGGTATGCAGCCCACATTCAACCTTGCATTTGTGCCTTTAGTTTTAAATCAGTTTTCTGAGGCACTAAGCCTGCTTTAGTGACAAGCTTTTCTCCAAGCCTTGCTGACCTTGTGCTGCTACAGACTTACCTGACTGCAGAAGAAATGGTCCTGCCTGTGTGGGAAGTCTGCTGCCTGCAGGAAGTTGTTGGGGTACAGCAGCATTTTAACTAGCTCTGTACTAGATAAACTTCTGGTGCTTTGGGATAACTTGTGCTTCTGTAGAAGCATTCAGGGGGGTTCTTGTACCATACAGGAGTGTCTGTCTGCTCCACTTTTAACTGACTGCAAAGGAGTGTGGCTGAGCATACTTGCAAGCCTTTGAGCTACGGAAAGGCTGCCTGCCTTGCTCATGTTGGCCAGAGGCACATCTGCAAGCTCAGGACTTCTCAGCTTCATGTATTTAACAGCATGAAACCCCACAGTATTTTGTCAGAAAACTACTACAACTGCAGCAAAACAGCTCTTGAGAGCTGACCCCTAGGATGTTTGACTCTTCCAAATACCGTGTGGGGGTTTTACTGTAAAAGAGGGTAGGGACTGTTTGTATTACTGTGGCTTGTAGGTCTCTGAAGTGGTGCTGTGCTGTGCCCAGTAATAAAACAAACTGACAAAGTTAGTCTTCTGTACTTTGGTTCTTCTCATTACTGACTTAAAAGAAGGATCAGTTTGAATTTTAAATTTTTTTTTGTTTTGGTGTGGGTTTTGTTTGTTTGTTTTTTTTGGTTGGTGGTTTGTTTTTTAAAACAAACAAAAAAAAAACCCAAAACCTTAGGTGGTAATGTTGCTGTGGTTCCTGTGGCACCTCAGTACCACCTCACTGCTGAGCAGCTTGCCTGTGCTGGATCTACTGCAGGACACCCATTGACCCTCTCCCTTTGAGGAAAAGGGGATTCAGTGACTCTCTCTTGCCAGCTTCCAGCTCTTGATGATTCTGGAGTGCTAGGGCTGACATCAGATACCAGCCATCCCTCCTAACTGTCCAGGGCAGGCACAGGAATGTTTTTTCCCTTGGCAAGCCAAAGGATTTCTGTTCCCAGTACAACTTGGTATTGCAGTTTCTAAGAAGTAAGAGTGGAAGGACAAGGAACTGCTGCAGGGAGGGAGATAGTACTTTCTCTGCTGCCTTGTGCAGCTGCTCTACTGAGTCCTCTGGCTACCAGCTGCCTCAGCACTAGCAGGTTACTGTACCTACCATTATGACCTGTCTTAAGACTTCAGTGATAGAGTGAAAACTAACTGAGTTCTAGGTCCCTTCCAACCCCTAACATTCTGTGAGTTTACCACTAATTGAGGGCAAGTGCATGTTTTAGGGAAAAATAGGCTAGAGAAAATGATGCTTTCCTTGTTCCATGGAGACTCTCACCTAAGCTGAGCTGTTCCCTGTCCCCATGGGGGCTGTATTGTCCAGGTGGAAAAGCGAAGGTTAAAGGATGAACCAAGGGTCAGTGCTGGGGCCAGGACTGTTCAATATATTCATCAGTGATCTGGATGAAGGGGGAGAGTGTTCCCTCAGCAAGTTTGCAGATGATCCCAAGCTTGGAGCAGTGGCTGGCATACCAGGAGCTGTGCTGCCATCCAGAGTGACCTGGACAGGCTAGAGACATGGGCAGGGAGAAACTTAATGACATTTAACAAGGGGAAGTGTAAAGTACTGCACCTGGGAAGGAACAAGCCCATGGATCAGTACAGACTGGGAACTGATGTGTTGGAGAACAGCCCTGGGGAAAAAGCTCTCGGAGTGCTGGTGGCTAGGAGGATGCCCATGAGGCAGCAATGTGCCCTTGTGGCCAAGAGGCCAATGGCCACCAGCTCACCTCCCATTAGAAGCTGGCTGCAATAGAACCATGTTTACAAGCACTATCATTCATACACTTTCCAAGCCAAACCCCAGGACATTTTACATTATCACAGTACCTTCTTCAACCTTTTCCATTTTCCTGCCCAGCAGTTGCCACACAGCCTTGGAACAGGGGCCTGAGTCACCATTTCCTTGAGTACATTAGGACAGGACCTACCTAGCTGCTTTGCAGCAGCACAGGCAGCTAAATAAAGTAGATGACAGCCATTAATCCAGCCCTGGCCTTCACATGTAGAAAGCACTCCTGAGGGCACATAGTCCTTAATAGGGCAGGAGAAAGGACAAAGAAACTCAGCAATGTTAAAAAGGATTCAGCAAGACAAAACCAGCAAAAATACCTCTGGCTCTTAGGTGCTACAGTATCATCTCAATTTCAAGGTGGAGTGTTGAGAACCAAACAGACCTTACACAGGTAAAACTCTACCAAGGTGATTCCAGCTTTAGTAAACAAATGTATTTTCTATTACAACATCACTGAAGCATGAACTTACCTGTGCTTGGTGTACTTTGATAGATGAGATGCTAGATCAGAAAAGCAGTGGGCCTAAACTCATCTTTGTGATTGATGGCAATGCAGACACGCAGCTTTGCAAGGGAGGGAGGTGGTGGGAGAGGACAGTAATCTAGGAGAAGGTTAGGGAACAGACCAGCATTCCCTCAGCTGGGTGCAAAAGCAGCAAATAGCTTAGTTGAGTCTACATGTGGAGAACATATGTTTAAGCATCCAGAAAGTGAGGCCAGCACAGACTTGGAAAGCTGTTGAGGAACCAGTGTGGTATCTCAGTCCCAGGAGGATCTGAAGGGGAAAGGTGCAGCTCTGCTTGTATAACCACAGCCTTGAGAGGGTCCCTGGGGCTGTGCTGTGGGTGGCAAGGAGAGGCTTGCAAGCCACAAGGAATGGCATATGCTGGATTTAGCAGCTGTTAACAGGAGCTGCAGCTGGTTGTATGTAGCACATGTGTTATCCCCTATGTGTCTGCCAGCCGCTCAAAAGACAAGCTGAAATGTGGATTTAATTACCTACAGATGTTTCACAGGCAGAGGACAAAAATACCATGGGAGGCTGATGAGTGCTCCTGGACAGCCTCTGCAGCAATCCAGGGGCTGACTGGCCGGAGCAGAGCTGCTGCTCCACTGTTAGGGAGTCTGCCTCTCCACAGCAGAGGCTGTACCACACTTTATGCACACTGTACAGAGTGGATGTGCCCAGAAACAACACCTGTTTTGGTAAGAGCCTGTTCTTCTGCTCCAGCTACCAGGAAAGATGCAGTAGATCCTCTTTCTTTCCTCTCCTTCCCCATTCAGTCTTTTGTTGCTGTAAAATATCCAGCACCAAACATGTAGATATGGTCACTTCAACACTTCTCCACCATGTAACAGGTTCCAGTCAGCTCAGTGTCAGAATGGCAGCACTGCCAACACGTCCTCAAACCTGGGAGTGAATCTCAGCCTAGAAGTCCTTTGTGAAACTTTGGATCAGGTTATATCACATTCAGTGCAAAAACCTCATCCCAAAGGCAGAGGGGAAAACGAATGAGCAGAATTCCAATGGGAGATTTTCCCCTGGTGAGACTTCTCACTTTGGTACTGCCAGTTTTCACAGCATGAGTGTGTGTATGTCAGTAGCACCAAAACCAAAGGGTTTTTCTTTAGAACTCAAGGACAGATGCAACATAAAAAGAGCACAGCCAGCACACGAGTGCTGTGCCACCAGCACACAGCCTAGCTCAGCACAGCACGGTTCCCTGCACATGGGAGGAACAGGAAAGGATAAAAAGAGAGATTTACAGTCAAGCTATAGAAAAACTACACATGCAGCAAAATCTGCAGCTGCTCAGAAGACTTTGGAATTTCCTACTAACTAGTTGCCTTAGCCTAAGTGAAAACCTCCATCATTTCTATGCTATGTTAAAGTTACGAGAGAAGCCCTGGATGGTTTTGAAAGAGCCTGAGGCCTGGGAGGGAAGGGAGGGAGGAAGGAAGTGGGCATTCTGGGCAGCACTGGGGAAACTCTACATGCTTTGTTTATAAACCCTGTACAATTTTTGTTTGGCTTTTGGATGTGTTTTATTCTTCCTCAGTTCCCTTTTCACCTCATCGTAGTGCCAGCCACATTGATGAGTGTTTATGCTTGTGAATTCTTGAAGCACAGCCAGTACCTTGAACTCCAGAGAATGAGACTGAAATAACGTCAAAGGTCAGGGAAGTTCAAAGACAGAGAGGTGCTGTTTTCCTAGCTGTGGACACCAAACTGTTCCCAGACCACACTGGGCTGCTCTGGGAACACAAGAACAAAGACTTCTCTCTTATGTCCCCCTGTTTACACTGCTTTTTGCCTCCCTCACCTCACTGTTTGAACAGGACTCATTTCTATGAAGTTTCAATTAAAAACCACCAGGGATCAGTTTGGCCTGAGCCTGATAACTGAAGAGACACCTGATAGCTAGTGGCACTTAAAACTCCACTCACCAAAGGAAAGGGGAAGGTTTTTTCCCAACTGCTCAAGCCTTGCTGGTTCTCGAAGTAGAAGCAAGCCTCAGAGCTCTGCTTCCTCCACAAGTAGGCATCAGCTATGCAGCACCTGGAAATCTCTAAGTGCTTCACCCACTGGAAGACAAGTCAGAGGATGACTTCTGGAGAGGAAAGTTTCATTCAGCCTTGCTGGTTAGCAAGCCTGTCCTTCAGAAATGTGATGAACACATGCCTGAACTGACAGGGCATGGGCTAGGTACGTGCTGTGGAAGCAGACAGTGCGCAGCTCCACCAGCGATGGCTCCAGCACATTGGGCACACCACACTCCACACAAAGCTGTTCATTCTAATTCCAGCTGCAGATTTCTGCAGATCAGGGGGTTCCTTAGCATGTGCCCACGCATCATACAGATTGTTAGGGTTTGGAAGGGACCTCTGGAGATTATCTAGTTCAACCCCCTTGTGAGTGCAGGATAACCTAGAGCAGCTTGCACAGGATGGGGTCCAGTGGGGTTTCGAGTATCTCCAGAGTTGGAGACTCAACCACCTCCCTGGGCAGCCTGGGCCAGTGCTCCAGCACACTCAAAGTAAGTAAGTTCATCCTTATGTTTAGATGGAACTTCCTGTGTGCTAGTTTTTGCCCATTACCTCTAGTCCTGTCACCAGGCACCACAGAAAAAACACTGACATATTCCTTTGTACAGCACTGCACCTGCCCCATGTACAAGTGAAGGGAGGCTAGGGAATGGTCCAGGATAACCTAGACTAGAGGCAATGGGAAGAAAATAGCATACAGGAAGTTCCATCTTAACATGAGGAACTTTTTTACTTTGAGAGTGCTGGAGCACTGGCCCAGGCTGCCCAGGGAGGTGGTTGAGTCTCCATCTCTGCAGATATTCAAAACCTGACTGCACCCCACCCTGTGCAAGCTGCTCTAGGTTATTCTGCTCTTGCAGGGGATTTGGACTAGATGATCTCCAGAGGTCCCTTCCAACCCCTAACATACTGTGATTCCATGAGCACTGGGTTTCACTAGCTTATGGCCTCAGCAACATGCTCTGCCTTGAACTGGAATTGCCTCCTTTGAACCAGCACTATGGACTGAGCAACACCAACAACACACACAACACTGAAGTAATTTCACAGACTCACATCCAACCTGCTTACAGCAATTACATCCTCATCCACAAACCAACTGCCTCAGGGGCAACCCACAGCCAGCTTGCTGATATTAAACTCTTGTCAATCAAAAGCATATGTGACATTGAAAAACACTGAGAAAACAAACTCAAACCACAGCCTTTTATCCTCTCCTCGTCTAGACAGCACCAGCAGCCTTTCCAAACCGTGACAAAGAGCAGGATGCCAGGCTAGAGGAAAAGCAGGGGCTGCTGGTGGATGTGTTTGTGTTACCTCTGCTCACCCTGCTGGCACCTCGTGACAGGCAACGTGCTTTCACGTGGCAAGTGAGCTCCCAGGTCTGCAGCTGACACATGGCTGAGCAGCTAGAGGTGTGCTGAGATACCATTACTGACAACTGGGCTCAGCAGCTTGGTCCTCTGGATGCTTCCACAGACATCATGAGCTGAAATCTCTTTCCAGTGAGGGATCTGTTTCTTTAAGGAAAACTGACCCAAAAGTGTATTTCAAACAGCTAGCAGGTTTTTAGATTGTACATAAATTCATTTTAGGCTATAGACATTTATTTTTTTTGGTCTGCCTTACACAAGTGATTATTTTTTCTCCAAGACATCCCTCTCCATGAATATACAATCCCATTTTTAGCAAGGGAAAAGAGCAGGAATGCCCAGCTCTCCACAGCTCTGAGAGTTGTTGCATTTCATCTTCCCTTTGATTGTGACTGGTAAGAGACTCAATCACCTTTGGACCTAATTAGGCAGGAGCCAGATGAAACTGTGTCTCTTGTTGCTGCACAGCACAGTCAATTCTGGCAGCATTTGTGCCTCTGAACTACATCTATCGAATCTATTCCTGGAAATACATCCTATAATTTGAGGGCAGATGAGTTCAGGACTGAGGATAAAAAGTAACTGTGGGACTAGCCTCCCTCAGAATAAGTACACACTGCTTTTTCCTAGTGTGTTCCTGCCTTGTTTCATTTGATGGGAGGATGCTAAAAACAAGCAGCAGTTCAATTCCCTTTTCTCCTGTATGGTCTTATATTTGGTTATTCCCATCTTGCTCCAAGTGCAGGGGAACTGTTTTCCACTTTGATTTTTCTCTGGCACATCTCTAGCAAACTTGCAAATCCCTGTAGCACCTTTGCACAATTTAATTCCTCTTTGAATGTCTTCACCAGACCTTTGTGAAGAGGTCTTCATCTCCTTCACACAGACTGGGAACTGAGACTTCAAGGACATGATTTCCAAAGGATACATTGACTTGGAATGCACAATGTCAAACATTGAGGGATGATGTTTCTCAGCACACTCAGAACTGTACTTTAGGTATTTAGAGATACTGCATTGGAAAATAGATAATGTGTGCTCCTATAATCAGCACTAGATCCTGATAGAAACAGGGAGGAATCATGGGAAGTTTTCAGGGATCCCCTTTTGTCTGCCATTACCCAAGGAGGATCTGTGTAGTAGCAAGGTTAGTAATTTGCTCTCAGTGTTCTTAAACCTTCACATGCCTAAGCTTGCATAACACTTACTTGTCAACTAGAAATTAAGATGAGCAGAGAAACATTTTATGTAGCTTGGAGTGGTTTTGTTTTATACACAGCACTTATTTGTTGCAGTCCCTCAAGCCTTTTTAACTAAGGGCTGGGGCTCACAGCTGCTGGCAGTTCCAAACTTCTCACACGTGTTTATTCCCTAACATCTCAGACATGAGATCTGTTTTCAATTAAAAACTTAAACAACATCACTTTTCTCATTTGCTATCAATTATATCCCTGCAGGGAAGAGCTGGGCTACTCTAATCTGTCTGCCAACATTCTACCAAACCAGCTCTCACTCTTAACATTTGGTTATTTGATCCCAGATGGACACAGTGAGACATTGCTCAGGACAGCAAACCACACTGTAACTGGATTACATTAATTATACAATATATGCCTCTGATTGCATATGCTAATAGCAACAAAGGCAGGGAAGCAAGCCTCCTCCTGCAAAGCTTCCAAAACATATAAATCACTTGCATTTGTAGCAGCCCAGAAGAGAAATTCTCATGACTTCCAGTCACAAATCAACACCGTGGTTGAAAAGCTACTTGTGCATTACAGATTCAGTATCACAATGTCACTAAGTAAGAAAAACTTAGTTCCTTTCAATAGGAATTGAGCTGAGTGACAGATTACTAAAAAACGAGGCAGCAATTTTTTTTTGCATGCTAACCAGATAAAATACATAGTTCAGTAAAATTATGACTACAAGGTAGACATAGGAACTTCTTCCAAACTCTGAACATGATAGAGAATGATGAAAGACTGTAGTCACCTGGACACAAAGACATCACAAAGCTGCATTACTGTTTCAGGAGCACTTGAAATCCAGAGATTGAAATGGATTGAAAAGGATCTATTTCAAAGAAATACCATACTACTATGGGACTAAATCAAAGAAAAATCTGAATTACATGCCAAGAAAAGAGAAGTCTGTAGGAAGGCAGAAGTTGTCCACAAAAATGTTCCTGTGAACTCCACAGAAGGTACAAGCAAGAAGCAGAAAGCAGAAAAGCCCTCACTCACATCAAGTACCTGCCAGATGCATGGAGTCACCCAACAGAAAGGGGTTTTTTAGATGTTAGTTTTCAAAATTCTCTAAAAAGTTCACCTGGTCTGAACATCCTTTCTGCTTGCAAAGGAAAACCCTGGAGCTTTGTGACAGGCAATGAAGCATCATTGCAGGGTGTGGCCAGCCACATGCCACTGCATTTACTAGGCAGCAGCACGCTCGGCTCAGCAGCACGTAGCTAATGGCAGTCATGTGCCAAAAGCTTCATGGCCTTTCAAAAAATACAACAAAAAGCAACATCCAGCCAACCACATGGGAAATTGGCTGACTCTTCCACTCTTAAAAACACCAGTTCTTAAAAACACCCATTCTTAAAAAGCTGAGTGAAATACAGACACACACCTTGTGCATTGCCATTTGAGATTGACGGTGGGAAGGATAAGGACTACTGAAAGGGACTACTTCAGAGACACTTCCATGAGAAGTTGGATGAGTTTGAGAGCAATTTTGATACAGGTTTAGGCTGGACTATGGAGAAAAGTTACCTGAATTAAAGAATTACATTGACTAGAGAACAGTCGTTCTCAGTTACACAAATGTTCTTTCTCCACAAAGAACCTATCATCTAGGAAGGGAGTTCTCCAGGAACATCATTGCAGAGCAATGCAGGCTCTTCTCAATGGCATCCAATGGTAGGACAAGAGGGAATGGGAGCAAGTTGGACCACAGGAGGTTTAGTATTAACCTGAGGAGGAACTTGTTTGCAGTTCAGGTGCCAGAGCACTGGCCCAGGCTGCCCAGGAGCCTGTGGAGTCTCCTTGTCTGGAGCCATTGCAGAGCTGCCTGGACACATTGCTGTGTGAGCTGCTCTAGGTGCTCCTGCTCTGGCAGGGGGGTTGCACTAGATGATCTTTCTAGGGCCCTGCCAACCCCTAACATTCTGTGTAATCATCCTAGAACCACTTGTCTGCAGAGTAGCTGTCAACTGTCAAGTCAGCTGTCAAGCTGAAATGCACTCACCAGTGTGAATACAAATGAGAATTTCTACACTGGAACTGTACCATAACATCAGAAGAAACTGTTAACACCAGAATTTAAAAGAAACCTGAAAGACAGATGACATCACAGTATGGAAAGAGGGCTGCCACCCATGACTTATTCCTTCCTAGAGGAAGGCCCTGATGGGAAGTTGTAGGGATAAATCACAAGAAGAGATGAGAGGTAAGATAAACAGGACTTGCTTCTCCTAGTAGGATAGCATTTGCAAAATACATCTTGAGAAAAAAGCCACTAGTTTCTTGTTGTGAATATACATATTGTCCAATCCTATGTATCAGTTTTGGGTGACAGTAGTAAATTTCCAAATAGGTTCTAATCTCTGAGCAAAAATAACAGCTTTTCTTGGTTTTGAAAAAGCTGATGAAGGTTTATTGAGGGTAGGAGTGCACAAACTACACATATGTTTGGCCTTATCTTAATTCACAGTTCTCATAACACTCAAGGCTATGAGGGTTATGCATTTAAAAATGTAACACCATTAAACAGAAACATTTCTCCTGCCAGTCAAAAGCCTTGAAGAAAACAGTTGGGACTTGAGAAGAGTTGGGTAAGGCTAAGGACCAGGGAGACAAAAACCAGGTGCTTGCAAACAAATGTCACAGAGACAAGGGACATTGTCATCCCAGGATGCTTGGAAGCTCACACCTGCTCCTGTTAGGTATAGCAGATTTCACCTGCAATACTGCTGAAGAAGGAAGAGACAGTCCACAGGGGAACTCACAAAGGCACAGAAGTAGTGTTTCAGTGTTTCCCCAACTCTACCTCATTGTATCAGTGATGCTCATCAGCTACGGAAGGAAGGAGTCATGGTTTCATACCTGAGTACTGAAACAGTTCCTCATTGCTGACATGCAAACAAATTCCCTCATATGCCCCTAAAACATTACATAATAGAGTTCAGTACAAAATGCCTGGAAGACCCATTAGCTTTGGAGTAACTTCACTTTCCTAAGGGGAGAGAGGCAGGAGCTAAGGGGAGAGTGAAGCTGCAGGAAAGCCAACTCATCTCATCATGCATTTCTCTTGTTTCATAAGGCATTTGTTGCAGAAAATGCTAATCTGAGTGCTACAAGAAAGCCTTGTTCCTAATACAGACCTGCTGGCTGAATGTGAGAGCTGGGCCATCTGTCTCATCCTAATAATGATGCCTCCAAAAAGGATGCCTTGCCCCTTCCCCTCTCTCCTTCACTGCTAAGCACCTGCTGCAGGCTGCAAATCCACAAGAATCCTTCACAATTCAGTGAGTGCTTCCACCTAGGAGCAGAAGATGTGATTGCCTGTATTTTAGAATATCTGTCTGCTATAATTCCCATGCAAGCAGCAGCATCCTTTTGGGTAGAGACCTCCAAGTTGGTTTTTTGGCTGCTCAAGCAGAGTTACAATGTGTGTTTCAGCTTGGATAGTGATCAAAGCAGACACACAGAGGCAGAAGGGAGAAGCTGAGGAGCAGCCTGTATCTGGGAAGGAGAAGCAGGCCAGCTTGCTGCACGGAGAGTGTATCATCAGTGGCAGTGCAGTGGTCACAGGGCACCATTTCCCAAATTACATTGACCCACATCCTGCCCTCAAGGAATTTCATCAGTTGTGCTCTTCCTCCTCCCAGCTACAACTTGGCTATTCCTGAGCAACCAGCAAAGTAGTGCTGATCCCTGTTCCTTCTGCACAGAGCCTTTTCCACTGAGCTTTGTGTGTCTCCCCCACTGGGAAAGGAAACACTTTGGAAACAGGACTAAAGCAAGATCTAGCCCCTAGGCAGACAGGCAGCTTTCCACAAACGGAAACATGAGACAGCCAAGGGCAGGTACACTGTGGTGGGGAAAGCATGCAACAGAACGGGGAGAAGGCATGGAAGTAACAGCATGTTTAGACACTGCAGTGGTAATATCCTGAAGGAAAGAATTAAAGTAGTTCTAGGTGAAAACCTTCCTGCACTAACCTGTTCATCTCTTTGTGGAATGGGAAGAGGAGATCTAGTGACTAAGTGAGGACAACAGACTTGAGCCATGAGATAATGGCTTGCTGGCTAATTAATCTTCCCTTGATTTAGATTTAAGTGGACTCCAATTGATCACAAAATAATCCAAAATGGAAGTCAGAAGAATTCTGAAGACACCAGAAGGAACCAAACCACTTTAAAGAAGTGGTTAAGTTGGTGTGGAAGGGACTGTACAGCTGAACAGAGGGATTTCTGAGGACAGCATGATGCGAGTCCTTGTCTGTTTGATAGCCAAGATTTTGGAGAGGAGTCAAGAGGACACCAGAGTGCTCTGCTTTTATAACATAGCAACTTTATGTGTTTTCTTTCACAACCTGTCTGTGCTCAGCAAGAAGTTTTTCCTCCCACTTCTCTGATGCATCATTTGGCTCCTTCTCCTCAGCTTTTTGCTTGGTTTTGCCATCCTCTACCTCTAGGGGCTGATGATTAGAAGATGTCGGTCAAACTGCATCAAGGCTCACAAAGTTGCATTTCACCAGTGCCCTGGGTTGGTTTGTCCTGTCCACATGCTTAAGGATTACATTCAGCATTAGAGGGCAGAAGAAAATCCCTTTCTCCTGTCTCCAACTACCCTGCAATATTTCTTGAGAGGTCATGGTTTCAATCACTCTTGCTTTCTTCCAAAAGAATATTGCAGTTGCAGTTTTTGGCCTTTAAGAATTTTGTCACTGCTTGGCAAGACTCTGTTGACCATGCATGGGAAGAATGGATGTTCTGGGGTCCCTGCTAAGCCAGGCATCCCTTGTAGGCTAAACTACAAAAGTGTGTGAGGGTGGCACACAACAGCTCCTTTTAGCCTTAACTTCACTGATGACCTAA
Organism: Bucco capensis; assembly: GCA_013396975.1. NCBI lineage: Eukaryota > Metazoa > Chordata > Aves > Piciformes > Bucconidae > Bucco > Bucco capensis. Next base: position 374,005 of record VWZO01000742.1, read on the forward strand.
GAAAATGATCACTTTTGAATGTGTTCAATCGTGCTATTAATCAGTGAACTCTACTTAAGTTTTGTAGTAATGAGTGTGTAAAATGCTCTAAATCAAATAGCATGTGGAATACACAGCATTCCCCACATCCCCCCAAACATACTGGCATCTATTTCACCATTCCAGCTTAAAACACAATCTCATTCAATATTCTGTTTCTGCCACTAGTAAATACCTTGATCCCTCAAAGGGAAGTGACTTTCTTTGCTATTAATCCATAAGAGAAGTGCACAACACCGTCCAAGTGAAAAGATGCTCTGACTGAAACTTCAGAGACCAAAGCTTTAGTGCATGATGTTACTCACTTCAACAGAGTTGAGTTACTTTACTTCACAGTGCTGATTACAAACCTCCACATCCTCAAAAATTCCCAGGCTTTGCCTTTCTAGCACTGCTTCCTCCCCTAAATCAAGAAATCAGAATAGAACAGCTGTCACATGAACTCTTCCCTGATTAATATCACAGAATCTTAGTTCTTCTCTGATGTACAACACAAAGAATACATCTCTGTTAACTATTTACAGAAATTGAATTGGATGCAGCTTAGCAGTTTTTACTTAACTGCTACACTAGAGCTTCCTGAATTTGTTAGTCTGACACAACTTTCACAAGCAGATAGGCTACCACTACTTTTGCCACAATTTCTGATGTCATCTGGTATTTCTGAGGACTAAATGACATTAAATGTATTTTTATAGTATCAGCTTTCAAGATATCAGTAGTTTAATCTCCCAGAAGTACAGCATGCAACAGTACACATTACATTTCTGCAGACTTTTCAAGTTACAATTGATTTTTTTTCCTCTCCACTATGGATTACAGGTTGTCCTTTCAACTGCCACTGGAAGAAAAAGAACTAAAAAAAAAAGAAAAATCTGTAGAAAATGATGTCCCAAAACTCTTAACTGTACTGAACTTAACATTCACAGGTCAGGTATTATATAATGATACACATTATACTTGATTCTGTTTTGTTGTCACCTGCTGCATACCTACTCCAATATTGATGATGAGATAATCTGTGAACACAGACATGTGATAAGGGTACAGTTGTAAGTGAAAAAGGTTACAAATGTCATATTCAGAGGAGCACAGACCCCCTAGAACAGCATATGCCTCTAGATGCATTTCCAGATACACACCCTCCACTCTCTCTTCCCTAATCCTCTCATTCATAGAGCTATAGCCATAAAAAACACAAAGACACTGATTTACATAAAATTATCTCACTCCATTTTATTTAAGATTTTCTTCTCCAGTTAGTAAAAGAAAGATGTGTCTCTCTTTATACATATGTACAAGTTCAGTTATAAAAATAGACAGCACATTCAAAGAGAAAAAAAGGCTTGGCATTTGTCTGATTCCCTCTAAATATCATATATACATGTGAATAGAAGGGGAAGGGGGAAGTCTTTGTGAGTTAATTAAACTCCACCTCCCCCTCAATTATCCCCTGCAAATCTGTTTAAAAATCAATCTAACTAAGCTCAGTTCTGCTATTTTCAGGTGTGCAAATTAGAGGCAGAGCCAACAGGAAGCACTCGCTCCACACTGTAGGACGCCAGGCAAAGGATTTGGGGTTGGAAAAACATTATATTAATTAAAAAAAAACAAACAAAAAACAAACAACAACAAAAAAAAGGTCATCTTCTGCTGTCACAGCCCAGACCTGCAACTCACCTTGCTTCTCTCTCAAGGGATGAAAGTGCCCCAGCCGAACAGCTTTTTAATTCAATGTGTCAGACAGAAGAACTGCCCCACACCTAAATCTCAGTGCAATGCAGACAATGCTTACAGCAAAGCAAGGGGCTATGGGGGGGGAGTTTGTGCAGTGAGAATGGGGAAGGAGCAACCAAACAACAAGGACACAGATGGGCACTGGCAGCACTGCCTTCAGTCAGCTTTACAGGACACGGCCACTGGTACCTGCATGCTGCAGGGAACTCAACCAAGCTAGGGTGTGTGATGGTCACAAAGATGAAGGGAAAACACACTGGAAGAACAGTCAATGGATAGCTGGGAAACAAGACAATTTTCTACCCAAAATTTGGCTGGAAGGGGGAATGGCACAGTTGTTTTCCTCTCAGGACTGGTTTTCATTGCTCCTCTCGCAGCACAGCAAGCTGCTATGGCACAGTGAGGGGAGCAGCAGCAATCTTTTCCTCAGCACCTCAGCCTTCCCTCCTCTTGAGATTTGTAGAAATAGAACCTTATTTTGTTTCTAAGCTTCTAAGAGTTCTGCACACCTTAAAAGTGAGAGAAATCATTCTGAACACTGTGCTCTCACCAGCCCTGCCAGCATTCTCTGTATTCTGTGGCTCTGAACCTCTTCCTGACAAATGATGCTGAAGAGTCCATTCCCTGGAAACCACCTGAGACACCTGCCTTTGCATTTCAAACCTTTAAAGAACCCAGAGGCCCACATGAGAAGAATCTAAGTTGTTTTTTTCTGATCACATATCATCTTCAGCTTAGCCTCCAGCTACCCCTGCACATAAACTGATCAGCTGCCAGTATAGAAATGTCTTGTGACTACAGGATACTCCTGGGGTGCATGTACTGATTTCATAGGATAAAACTAATGCTGGGTTTCACCTCAAGCTACAGGAGAGAAAGTACACTGACAGGACTTCAAGCACACACAGCTGCAGGATATTGCATGGAGTAGCTGGATGCTTTCTTGGGAATCTGTGTCAGATCTGTTAGTAAAACACAAGCTGACACTCTCCCAGTTACCCCAGACTCCGTTCCCTCCTTCTTGCAGTGTCTGCAAAGATACTTTTTTGGAATACACATAAACAAAGTGCTCACATACCTCACCCACTCCCATTGTGCTTTGATTTTCTCTTCATACACGTGCTGGACAGCAAGAAGGCATTTGTTTGGATACCTTCAACTGGCAGAGTGGTCTGCTCTGAAAGCCAACACAGTTCAGACAAGCTTTGGGGGTTCAAAATTACTACCGACCACCTGAGGTGTGGGCACCTTTGCTTTGCTTCCGAATTGGAGTTTCTGATATGAGACTGCTGGTCAGGTTTAAGCTTTTGGGGGTCCCACAAACACTGTTTCCTTTGCTCAAAGGAGTGCTCAAGGGAGATGAGGCGCTTGAAGGTCCAAAATCTGCAAGTCCAGAAGACCGAAGAATTGCTGTTTGTAGAGGGCTACTCGCAGACATGCCTAGCAAAGGAGAAGAGAATCAAATTCCATGGGAGTTTATTATTCCACTTGTGACTCTTCAACAACAAACAATATACTAACAGTCCTAAGACCACCCTGTACTCATGATTGACAAGAGCTTTATGTATCTTTATCCTTAAGATACAAAATATCTTGCAGTTATACCCTGGGTCACCCTCAGCTGGTGTAAAGCACCAGTTTAGCAGAGTCTGGAATTTGATGCTGTAACTTCAACATGACAGTAATGCAGAAAAGCCACAGCCATACCCACGGGATAAACACCACTACCTGATTAGTGTAGACACAACAAAAAACCAAGAGGAAAACTATTTGGTCTGAGATAATTCAAAGGGAAGATGAAACTTCTGCAGGGCTAGCCTCTCAAGGTCACCTGTGGTGAAACTGGCTATATCCTCTCACACTGTGTATTGCCTGGACCTAAACATGTAACGGACAAGCAATACACAACACTTTGAATCTCTTTTTGGACAGGCTGTAAATAACAATCACCTAAGCTCATGGGGTTGGTTCTGCTGCCTTCCCCTTCCCCACATACCTTTGGAGACGTTGTACCCGTACGCTGCGTATGCTGCTGCAGAGGCTGCTGCTGCCCCTGCCTTGGCCCCTGCCATTGCAGCTGCACTTCCAGCTATGGATTTCCTGCTTCTGCCTTTCCCAGTGCCACCTTTTGATCCACCTTTAGGACGTCCTCGACTTCGACCTGACTGGCCTCTCCCACTGAGAGATGTATCTTGTATGGAAACACCTTCACAAGAAAAGAATGTTAAACCACTAACTGCTAGAGTATTTCAGGTGAGTCACAAATGAAAACAGCATCATGACTACCTACCACTTACATGAATACTGCTCCAATTAACTGATGCTTTTCCTTTACATCAATAGGGACACTGTTAGCAAGGGGTGATCCCATGAGAAGAAATACAAGACTTCACTCTTCATTAATCACACTTTATTAACTCCAACTACTTCTCATGCTTATTACGAATCCAGTCCACACATAGGTGGAAGATTAAGGGTTCTATTTCAGGGTGAAGCATTTTCTTACTTGAAGACAAATGTGGAGTTTCTCCATTTGCTATCTCTAAAGAACCCCCTCAAAAACTATTATATATATATATATAAGTATGTAAGTATATATATATATATATACTTATTTATTATATACTTATATATACTTATTATATATATACTTATTTATAAGTATATATATATATATACTTATTTTGGTGTGGAAGACAAGAGCAGTTAAAAACATTTGTCATTATCTGAACTACAGCTGTTCCAATCACCCATTGGAAATAGACAACTGATTATTAGCCCAACAACAAATTCAAGGAAAAGTTAAGAGATTAATAGTTCTGTGGTTGCCTGCAATTTGGTAATATATAATGCAAGGTGAGCCCTCTGCACATACAGTGAACAGAGGACAAAACTTTGAAGAGAAACTAACACAGTAAAGAGGAGACTGTGGTGAATGAAGGACTATAAACACATTTCCTATTCTCAATGAAAAGGCAATTTCCCCCCTCCCCAGATCTTCCCAACCATGCATATGCTCTGGTTAACAGGTAGAAAACCTATCAGCTAGCCACACAGAGGCAATGTTTAATAGATGGCAGTAGGAAGTCAAGGCAGAAGTACTGACCATTCATGGTATCTGACACTGAGCCAGTAATGGAAGCAGGAGAGTTTGTTGCCCTTGACAGGAGTGCTGAAGAAGCTGGATCATCCACAATCACAAGCATATCATTACTGCTCTCATCAGGAGGGATAGAGCCCATATGTAATTCACTGTTAATGGAGATCTAAACGTGACAGAGAACAAAGCTGTTTGCTTCTCAGCTTAGGAAAGGGAAGGGTACAAACACAGTAAGATCTTTAAAGGGCCTATGATCACAAGTAATTAATTTGTACTTGTTCTGTTCTCTCATTTTCTTTACACAAGACTTGCAGCATGATACACAATCTGCCTAATCACACTACATCCTCTATTTACATGCTGAGCAGCAGCACAGACCTCCAGGAGCTACTTCATTTCAATTCATGAAAACAGATGCTAAGAACCAAGAAACTCAAGGTCTCAGCAGAGATTTAAGAAAACTGCTGTTCAACTGTGCAACTTCAACTGCAAGAGAGAAAACAAGAGGATTCTTAACCTCTCCTCCTGCTAATAAAAATTTTGGTCAATAAGGGAATAATACAACACATAACTCTTAATCAACACAGTACAGAACAAAATATATTTGCTGCTAAAACCAGTTTGCAATTCTTTACAGAAAAACGAAGGAAATTAAGATGTTCAGGGCATGAACTCACTGTAAGAAAGGGAGGCAGAGAGCAAATGAAGAGGGGAATAAAGGAATGTCACACAAGCAGCTGCCTTACTGCAGCTGATTAGCAGCTGTTATGTTCTCAATAAATTCATTTCCATGGTTCACCTTTAGGAATGCATCTTGCTTCTCCACATTGAGTTCTACACTATGTAAGATAACAGCAAGCAGATTGCCACAAGAGGGAAGGCCCCAACTGGAACAGTAATACAGTTTAAAGCACCAGTGAGTCTTACCTCACTGAAAGGGCTGGGCATTGCAGAGTCTACACTAACAAAGGAGTCATCCCCATCAGCAGACAGGTTGGAGTTATCAGCAGAGGGAACAAATGGTATCACAATGTTCGTGGCCTCTTTCTTTCTCTTCCCATCCAATTCATCTTCCTTCTTTTTCTGAAATAAACAATACCAGGAATTAAAGAGATGATAAAACATGAAGAGAGGGAATAAACAACCCCAAACCTCAAATCTAATGCAGTGTTATAACTCAATGAATGCCATGTCCAGAGTCTCCCAAAACACATTTCTAAAGGACACAGTAACAGATCCCTTAGAGGCAGCTTCTTTAGATTTTAGTAGTTTTGGGGGTTTTTTTCTCCCTAAAATAGCTGGAATGATGGAGAATTACTTTGACTGAATTACTTCGATTTCCATTACCTTTTGGAGTGAGCTTGAAATTCTTTACCATCACACAAAACTCCAATTAATGCAAAGCCTTCCTGTCTCAAATATTTAGAATTTTCATAAATGAACTTTTTTAAACAAACTGATTCTACAGAAGCCACATAGCTATATGATTTTTATCAGTGTCTGGTGCTTATTTACATTCCCTTTTTCTCCTTGCAAAGATTACACCATGATTTTATATGCCATAGAACGATCACCTGATCATTCTGGTTTTTTTTCCAATGAGCCCTCAAATCGTTGTCTGGAGACTACTAGTGATCTACATTGTTGTTTGGGCAACAGGTTGCTAATGATATTAAAATACAGGTAAGTATGTATTCTGTATTTTGTAATAGCCCTCTTCCACGAAAGGAAGTGTCACAGATTGATCTTCATGGTGACGTGAAGAAGTTTTTAGTCCTTAGACTGCCTCTGCATCAAATGTGTCCACAACACGTAACAGTGAGTCTGAAGCTGTTCTGGCTTTCTCTCTGAGCCAGGCAGCCTCTTTGCATCAATGTACCTTTTCAGCATATTTTTCCCTTTTCCGTTTCCGTTCCTTCACACGATTTGTTTCCTCTTGCTGTCGTTTCTCCTCTTGACGCTGACGCACTGTCACAAACAAACACAAAGCTGTCACCACTGGAGAGAGAGTTCAGATCCTGCTGTGAAACTCAAGAAATTCTAACACAACTGGGAAGAAAAGTCAGCTGTATTTAAACCAAGCCACACTGAAAACACTACTGTATTAAAACTATTTGTTTCCAAATTACTAAAAAGTCTTACAGTGAAATTCTTCTTTTAAGCAACATAAAAGTGTGTAACTCTAATACAGATTCAAATGTATGATGAAATACAGCATTTTTAATGACTTTTCTTGTCATGACCTATACAATTCTTGTCAAAGCTCTGTCATTCAGAAACAATGTAATGATCCTGAATGAATGCCAATAAAAACTTCATCACATCATCATGTCTCTCTTGCACAACTTCATCTTTCAGCTAAGCAGTGATATGAAATCAGCTTGTACTAACAAGAGCTGGCAATACAGAAGGAGTCAGGAAACAGAAGTTGTTATCAGCAATACATGTGTTTGTAGAGATAAACACACACGTTTCATAAGCTAATGTAGTGGAAGAGGAGGAAAACCCTGCAACACAAATTTCACATACGTTTCTTTTCTAGTTCCTCATCATCCAGGAGAAGGCTGACCACCTCTTTTGGCTTCAAGGTGTCAGGTTTGAAGTTGCCACCTGAAATCACCATTCGTTGGATCTAAAAGGAAACAAACAAATAAACAAAAAAAAAAAGGAAAAATTACTCAAAGCAGTCATGAATCATTCCCACTACCCTTCACTGAAAGCCAGCCAAAAAATGATGCCAGTGCATCCGTGTAAATCAGAATTGACTCAACTACTCTAGCACACTCTGCATCTTAAGAAATAGTTTTTATGAAGTCATAGTGTAAATAATTAGTTTCTTCCTAGTTCATACAATGCAGCTGTAATGCTGCTGTGTTAGGGACACGGACTTGTTTATCTGAAAAAGACATTCCCTTTTGGCTTCTCTTCTGTCTCCCTGTAAATCACAGAATGTCAGGGGCTGGAAGGGCCCTAGAAAGATCAGCTAGTGCAACCCCCCTGCCAGAGCAGGAGCACCTAGACCAGCTCACACAGCAATGTGTCCAGGCAGCTCTGCAATGGCTCCAGACAAGGAGACTCCACAGCCTCCTGGGCAGCCTGGGCCAGTGCTCTGGCACCTGCACTGCAAACAAGTTTCTCCTCCTGTTAATACTAAATACTTTTTCCATGTCTTCACTCATTTTGCTATGTTTTCTGCTAGTGTTTCTCTAACTTCTAGTTCCAGACCACTTCTTTATTCCTACCTCACTCTTTTCCTTAGCCCTCTGTAAGATGCGCTCCTCAATGGTGCCTTTACAGATCAAGCGGTACACAGTGACCTGTTTGGTTTGGCCCAGCCTGTGCGCCCGGTCCATGGCTTGCTGGTCTACTGTTGGGTTCCAGTCACTGTCATAGAAAATTACCTGCAAAACAACACCAGAACAGAAAGGATTAAATAAAACCATGCATTTACAGCACTTGGAAATTAAACAAACAAAACCCCAAAATACTGATAAAAACAGAAGGTTTACTTTGTTCGTGCTACCCCACAGAATTACCACCCCACTGCAGGATGTATTAACCTAGTCCTATGGACTCTTTTCCATTGCATTTGAGAGGAACTGGCTGGCTGGTGGCATCCAGAGGGTAGTGATCAATGGCTCCAAGTGCAGCTGGAGATGAGTGCCAAGTGGTGTCCCTCAGGGCTCTGTGCTGGGGCCTGCACTGTTTAATATTTGTATAAACGCTCTGGTCAGCAGCATTCAGTGCACCAGCAGCAAGTGTGCAGATGACACCAAGCTCTGGGGTGCTGGGGATAAGTTGGAGGGGCAGGATGTCATCCAGAGGGACCTGGACAAGCTGGAGAGCTGGGCCCAGGGGAACCTCAGGAGCTTCAACAAGACCAAGTGCAGGGTCCTNTGCCAGGGCTCTGGGCAAGCTGCTCTAGTTGGGGACGTCCCTGCCCAGTGCAGGGGGGTTGGACTAGATGAGCTCCAGAGCTCCCTTCCAACCCAAACCAGTCTAGGATTCTATGAATTCAAACTAACTGACTTTGTGAATGTTTCAACTTCCATAGAATGTTTCAACTAATCTGCTTCAGAGGTAAAAAATTCCTAAGTTCATCACTGCATTAAACCACCGCCATGGAATTAATTATAGGTTAAACACAACATGAACTCACTTCAATGTTACTTACCTTAAGAAGAAAAAACCTATCAAATTAGAATTCCACATGAAAAGTAATTGTTTTTTTTTCAAATCTGGATAAAGTCTAGTCTAGTCTAACATTTCTAGTGCTTTTACTACAAAAAACCTGGAATGCCACATGACATTCATATTGACCTATGATTCCAACAGTGCTTTATGCACAACAAGCATACAAAACAAAAACATTGAAAAACATTGTAGACAGCAAAGTAAACTCTTCAGAAAGTTACAGAAACACTGAACTAAAAATGCTGGTGCAAAGAGCACGTAGAAGCATGCCTGTGCTTCTATCTGTTTATTTCCTCTGTGGAAGGAACTTCAGTTGAGAGAAGTTTCCAACCCTGAAAGTCTTACAGATACTTGCTTTCTTCCGATTTCTTCTAGATGACAGCAAGATATGATGGGCTATTTAAAATAAAACCCCAAAACACTAATATTTTTGATTCAGAGATCTTTGGATCTGTGTGGCTAAGGATTACAATCAAGAATTACTGGGTTAGAAAGACAAGAACAGCTGTTGTTGAAGAGCAATGGCTCATGCAGGTCAGTATTCTTTCCTGAGTGATTAGTAGCTCCAGAGTGCAAATCCTTGCAATATTCCTCAATCGGTATGCCTTCACACCTTGGCTGAGTATGGGGGAAGGAAATTTATCCTTCCCAACTAGCTGATATTCAACTACAAACAACTTTGTATTTTAGAGGCATTGCTTCATTCTTCTGTATACAGAAAAAAAAAAAGTAATTGATACTTGTGCTATTGATTCCTTTGCAGCTGAATCTGAAGATCAAAGTGTCACTTGCAACTGTAGACCCTTTCAGTCATTCCACTCCTTTCTAGACTCTGGTACTAAAGTATGTGGGGAGAAGGAAGATATTTCTAACTGCAACCCAAAACTGTGTATCAAGTGTCCAATATTCTACAAGTTTATCCTCAAGGTAATACCATATTGTAAATATGAGCCAAGTAAATAAAGCTATGCAAACTCACTATATGAACACCAGTAGTAAAAAATATTGGTCATCATGGCTAAAAGAGTGCCAAGTTTCACACAGAGAGACCAATTTTCCTACATAAACTATAAGGCTAAGAGGCAGGAGATGAGCAGCTTGGGAAAAAAAATGGTAGTTGGAGACATATGAGGCAGGAAAAGCAAAGAAATACTGATATGGAAAATTAAACATCAGAAAGCTGATTTTTTTATTTCACCTACCGTATCTGCAGCTGTGAGGTTAATGCCCAAGCCTCCAGCTCTCGTGCTTAACAGGAACACAAAAATATCATTCCTGTCAAGGAAAGAGATTTAAAATCATTATTTTGTGCATGATGAACAAGAAAAAAAACCCACAGAAGTAAATTTTTTTGCTAATATCAGGTGATTAAGGCTATTTCTATTAATTGAACACTTTGGAACATTTTGTGCTGTTCATGGTCAAGAAAAAAACCCACAAATGAATTAGAGAAGTTAATCTACAAATCAGGACTGTAAGAACATGGAAACATTCAGTTTGTAACAGCAGCTTATTAATCTCTATCAAAACAAACCAGGGCATGTTTATTTTGCCCACACTGGAAATTACAGGGATAGAACAATTTGTTTCACAGAACTGATCAATGTTAAAAAAAAAATCTTGCCTTAATGCTCAATTGAAAAAGAAAAATAAAGGTTGAAACTGTGTAGATGCAATTTTTTGTTCTAAATTTGGTGTTTTGAATAGAGCAAACAACTCCTGGGGGGGGGGGGGGAAAAAGGAAAGCTGACAAATACAG
>VWZO01000742.1:387873-412457 GCA_013396975.1 Bucco capensis
TTGCTAATGCAAGGACTATTCCCTAGTCCAGCATGCTGCTTTCATCCTGCAATAAACAACAATCTATGAACCTAACTCCTCTGGAACATAAAAGCAACTTTCTTACAACTCCTATCAAGATCCAGGAAGGGTAACCTCACTGTGAACTACCACACCAAAGAGACATCCTATCAAGCCATATCTCAGGATTAAAAGGAAACTCAGTAACTATAAATCCAATCATTATAAATAATGCACCCTAGCAGAGAGAGTTATACTAAAATACTTTCACTTATAAGACGATTACGTGCTGCTCTTTCCTGATGTGCTTCTAAAAACTTCAAGAATCCATTTTGACTTACTATCTAATAAGATGCCCATTATATCACTTGTGTATTAGTTTAATTAAGTAGCTTCTTAAATAAAACATACTTTAAATGGTTTGTTTTGCCAAAAACTAGGTCACTTTCAAAGCTCTGCTATACACAACACTTTCCATCTCATCTTCACAATATCAGTTGTCAGAGTACATAATAACAAAGGAACATTTGCTGCCTTTCTACTGAGTTTCTTTATAAACAACAACATATTTGGAAAGGTAAGTAGCACAATAGGTGAGCACACTGAAATTGCTTTCAATATTCCTTTACAGATGAGAAATTCCTAAATACAGATGGGTACAATATCAACACCAGTGACCCCTGGTCTGCAAACCACCTAGAAAGTGCTTCAGATAAATGAAGTCTATTCGATATCAGGGAAGATAATTTAAATGCAAATGTCAATATTTCCATTACATCTTATACCAACTCTCTATACACACAATTTTGCCCAGAAACACCCTGTGAAATACATTACCTGTTCTGAAAATCTGCTACCATGTCCCTTCGTTCAGAAATCTTTGAAGAACCATCCAGTCTCATGTAGGTATGTTTTCTATAAACCATGTATTCCTGCAAAGAACAGACACCAGAGAAATAGAGTTGCTTTTGAAACTGTTCAATCTTGATTCATCCAGAAAAAAAATCAAAAGCAGAACTGCTACTTAAAGAGTAAAACCCTAAATGTCACCAATGAATATATATATATATATATATAAGCAATCTTATGTCAGCAATACTTCATAATCATAGAAATTGTAAGAGATAAATGATTATGTCAGTTCAGAGTTGGAGATGCATTTGCTGCACTGCAGATGTTATGGTACATGCCTTTTACTGCAAATAAATAGGTAAATTAAAAAAATAAATCACTAAAATAGGAAGTTTGTTTTCACGAAGTCTAATTTTTTACTAAATCCTGACTGTGTAAGTGAACCTTTCCTAACAAACCAACTGTATCTGCTCCCTGGTGATTTTGACCATTTGACTAGCAGTTTTAAAAGCCCAGTAGTGTACCCTAACATCTCTGCAGGCTTTAACTGGCTAGTAAGGAGTCTGGCAATGCCACTGGGTACCACAACACTTGGAACACTACATTAGTGGATCAGGCCACAGCTCAGGCCAAGCAGCAGAAATTAAACCATTGCCTGGGACATAAATCAAATTACATCAACCAGTAATGCTGTAGGAAAAGGGTTTTTCCAATGAAAGACATTTCTCATGCTTTAAGGTACTCCAGCATTTTCAGGTATATGTGCACTTATCAATAAAATCTGAATTACTTAGAAAGCTCTTCAGACTATACAGAGAACCACAGTTTCTTTGGAAAGATAGATAGCTTCTGATATTTTAATGTGATCCTTGACTAAAGAGGAATTCCTACTAGTCACATTTGTTAAGATTTAACCCTAAGGGTGCCCAAGTCTTCTTGAGATGCTGTCACTGCAAATGAAGGCAGAAAGGAAACAGATGGTGCTTTAGCAGCAAGAACTATTGGATTCATCTTGCTCCATGCTGCAGTGTTGAGCAGACACAGAACTGATGTGAGAAAACATGGCAGTGCTTGCACTCTAATGAACCTTCTGACAGTACCATGCTCTGTTCTCCTTTACACCTATCCTTCAGGGCTCCTGTTCCTTGCTGTTCTGCTTTACTACTGCACAAAAGGGGATAGAGCTGCCATAGTATGAGGAACCTGGGAAAAAGACTCCTGCACTGGAAAGACGCTTCAAGGAATGGCAGAAAAACTGGCAAATAAAATTAACAAGGTGGAAATGGCCAAAGCCACACTTGGTCTACCCATACAAAACAAAGCTCAAAGCTAGTATGATTTCCTGAGTACAACAACAGAAGTTTAAAGCAGACAACACCTCCTTCACCACAAAGACATTCAAGCCCTAATTTACTACTGATTTATTCAATTCCTATGACAAGTTTCTGTCACCAGTTTCAAACAAGAGAGATACTGTTGTCAGTTAAACACAATGTGACCACAACTGATCAATCCTATTATCACAAAGGCCATTTCCTTCCACTTCTGATAGGAAGACTTCTGGTACTGTCTTTACCTGTTTTTATAATGATTCAATCTCTCAACTCCTTGACTTAGTGTTCCCTCTTCTCGCTATTATCTACTTCTTCATTTAGTGTCATCTAAGCAAACTTAATTCCCTTTATCCTTAGACATTTCCACTAAGGTACAAAGAACAAAAGAATAAGCTATTCTACACTTGTCACAGTGGCAGTCATGGCTTGGTCTCCTCCCCCATCTCACAAACTAGCTTAGGACATTAGCCTTTAGCTAATCATCTGTTCAACACTCTGCTTAACAGGTTCTGCTCTGCTTCCATCCACCTTCCTTTGATCAAGGATACCTCACAGTACTGTACTTTGTGAACTGGTTTTATCCAGTATTCTTCTAACTATTAAATTACTTAGAAGTCCTACTAGTAATAATACTAAGTATTATTATTTATATTATTTATAATATATATTATATATTTATTATTTCTATTATTACTTATTATTATTATTACTTAAGTATTATTACTTAGTATTCTAACAGTACACTTTCAGTTCAGAAAAAGAAAAACCCTGCAACTTACATTACACTTGTCAGCAGTTAAGAGCTTTGATCGCTTACAAAAATGATATACTTTTAGCCAAATAAAAACCCAAACCAAGAGAGCACTCTGATGGCAAAGAAACTATTTAAGTAGTAAACTACCTACTGGAATTGTGGAAGGCACTTGCTGACTACTCATTTTTCTAGTTTCCAGAAGGAGTGGTGGGGGAAAGGCTCATGAGGAGACTTTAATCTCATGAAGACACTTACACTGAACCTGCCTGAAAAATGCACCTGTCAGTCCTGTTTAGTGTACTAGAAGATCTTTCTAGGGCCCTTCCAACCCCTAACATTCTGTGGTTCTTTTTATTTATATCTGCTGTTTTGTAATGGCTGAATTAATCAGCAGTTCTTCAGCTAAAGATACATCTAACATGGTTTTATAACTTTGTAAACAACGTGTTTGGTGCTCTCTGCACTACACAGATTAGGTTAGTATGGGATCATAGCATTTACACTGACACAGTCAAAATAGTGTTGAAAGAAATAGGATACCTTATGTTCTTTCATATTCAGGCAGGCAGAGGGGATGTATTGTAAAATGTTTGGTCAGGAAAAATTAAATATCTACTGATATGCAACTTTTCCCAAGGATTTTCTTACAGAGTACTTGCTTTATTTCTAGTTTGCTTACTTCTGTTACACAGATGGAGAGAAGGAAAAATAGAGGACTTGGTAGGTGGCTTGTTTGGGTAATAAAACCCATCATATAAAGTTGAGCTTTAGGAGGTGGAATAGCAAAATGGTGTGCTCCCAAGCCTCTAAAATGGAATGCTAACAGAAAAGACAGATGCACTAAACACTCAGCTTTATGAGCTTCATGGTGTAATGCAGGGCGTTAACAAAACTGCACAACTTCCAAAGTCTGCCAAAAAAACAGGCATAGGAAGCAATGCTGGGCAAAGAGCCAAAGCACTGAACTGCAACCATGCAAGTTCTGCTTTTCCTCACAGCAGCAAAAACAAAATTCAGCTTATGATTTGTTATTGAACTGTTAACTGCTGACCTTAAAATGCACTCCTGCTCATACACAAGTAATGATTTAGGTAGCTATTGATTCAGACCTCTCACTTTTTCTATTCACTTCATTGTGGAGAGGATGGTATCCCATGTCAAACACTGCTGAGAGAGCCATGTACACCTGGGACTAATGGCTGAAGAATCACAGGATACTAATGTCTTAGGAGTACTGAAATCATTCAGCCAAATGCAATTATTTTATCCCCAACTACATATTCACAGTCAGGAACCTTTATCACAATTGTCTCTTTGAAACTAACATACATCAAATGTCCTATTTTGTAACTTATATAGGCTAAGTTATGACTACTAATCCTTCACTGATAAGGTATAGAGACATTTTGACATGTTAATCCTTTTTTCAGATTCAGCTGAACACTCAAACTTTGCTGTTTTCAACAGAAGCTCAGAGAAACAGAAGTATTTCTCTTTGTAATCATAATCACTACAAGTATTACTAATAGGAAACCAAATGAATAGCTCTGCTACTAATGACTCTTCAGACTAGCTCTTTGGTGGCACAGTTGCTAATCAAATACTGATTTATTTTTATTCTTTTGATGCAGATTGACTGTACTTAAATAATAATATTGACCATATTTAAATAATGAGTAATGACTTCATATCCAATTTCTTTCTCATAAGATATGCATGATTATTCATGTCTACCAAACTTCTGCACAGAGGTAAGATGATAGAGGGACATAGTAAAAGTCTGTGAAATGGCAAGCAACATAAGCAATGTAAAATTAAACACTGCCCTTGCTCTTCCTTCAAAGGCATCAAATGAAAATAGAAGGAAGCAGTTCAAACCCAGCAAAAGAGGATAATTCAGCCATGCAACCTCTTGCCACAGGGCAAGGCAAGTGACAAAAACTTACAAAGACTCAAGATGCAACTGCATGGAAGAGTCAGCCATTTAGGATCAGTGAATACACAGGAGGCAGACCTGGCTCCAAAAGCCCTTGAGGTGCAAGCTGCTCTACACACATGAATTGTGAAGTATCACTATTCTTGTATGTTTTCCCCATACCATCTGCTGTTGTACATTGATGGAAGCATGACACTACGCTGGACTTCAGTCTAACTTTGTATGGCAGCTCTTATATTCTCTCATTAATGCATTTACTGGCTATCCTTCAGTATAATAATTTTACATCACGTTTACTGCATCCAAATGACAGTATTTTCTCCAAAACATTGTTACTAAATTTGCATCTTCAC
This sequence comes from Bucco capensis, assembly GCA_013396975.1. NCBI lineage: Eukaryota > Metazoa > Chordata > Aves > Piciformes > Bucconidae > Bucco > Bucco capensis. Next base: position 393,103 of record VWZO01000742.1, read on the forward strand.
ATTTTGTCTATTTTAAGGCTCTAGCTCTCCTCCTACCTCCAGTAAGTCAATCATTCTTGTCATCTGGGAGTAGATGAGAACTCTGTGTCCTTGAGATTTCAGCCGTGTCAACAGAAGATCAAGAGCATGAAGTTTTCCACTGTCAGTGATCAGGCTCTCTTTGTCTAAAAAGAAATGGAATAGAAGCAGGTAACCAATAAAGCCAAAATAGGCACATACCATAAGTTAAGTTCTAGGCTTTCCTAGCACTAAGCTGCATTTTAATCCCTTAAGTAACAAGTTGCAATGGAAGAAACTGCAACATCACTTCTAGCTGACACAATCACTGCTAACAGCTTTTTTCATACATGAATATATCCTTAACAAAATCTCATCAGATCTCATCATCTCCTCGTGTGTATGTCCTTTTTGGACACCCCTTTCCCTCATCTAAGGATTCATCCTGACCAGATCATTAACCACAACATGCCTAGGCAATTCCAAGAAATTTTTGTCCACTTCACACATTAAAATGCTGTCCTTTGGACATTTGCTGCTACTGAGCTTTAGACTCATTCTCCTCAGCTCAAATTTCAAGATCAAAACCTTCATCAACATGGAAAGTGGAGAACAGTGCTCTAGGTCACTGTAAAATAACAGCCCCTTGACAGCACTGCCTTCACTTTTTCTTCCCTGCCCTCCAGCTTTTCGGTTTGGTGAGTTGTTTTGTTGGTTTTTTTTTGTTTGTTTATTTGGGGTGATTTAGGGCTTGGGTTTGGTTTTTTTTAAAGTCATGTTTTCACAGGGCAATCTCCTCAGTCACTTCAGATTTTGTACTTCACGTCCTCTCTATTACAGCACTGCTCATGAAGTATTTTTCAGGAAGGAGATCTTCCTGTTTGTACATTCTGTACATAAACTTCAGTAAACAATACATTACTGTTGAGAGAGGATAAAGAGAAATTTTCTTCCAAAAAAATTATCTGTTGGAAAGGCCACTGATGATTCTTTATTCTTTGGGATGTCTAAAGTTGGGTTTACAGCCAAAATGGAAAGTTGATAACTGCAGATGGTGCAGGCTAGTAGAGAATCCAAATATTTTCACATGTCTAGCAGGTACTATCATTCTCTTAACATCTAGCAGGTAACACTTCTGCACATTTCCTTTTGCACAGAATGAACTGACTGATGGGCTTGGGGGGTGCACTAGATGATCTCCAGAGGTCCCTTCCAGCCCCAATGTTCTGCCATTCTGGAGGAAATCCAGATTTCTGTAGGCAGTTCACTGTCTTGCACAATAATCCAATTTAAATAAAAAGGTACATACAAAGATTAATTCACTCATCTGAGCATCATGCATTTAAATACTGCTAAAACCAAGTTTTAGCTTGGATTGGGAATTGGTTGAAGGACAGAGCCCAGAGAGTTGTGGTTGGTGGAGCAGAGTCTAACTGGAGACCTGTGGCTAGTGGTGTGCCCCAGGGGTCAGTGCTGGGGCCAGGACTGTTCAATATATTCATCAGTGATCTGGATGAAGGGGGAGAGTGTTCCCTCAGCAAGTTTGCAGATGATCCCAAGCTTGGAGCAGTGGCTGGCACACCAGGAGCTGTGCTGCCATCCAGAGTGACCTGGACAGGCTAGAGACATGGGCAGGGAGAAACTTAATGACATTTAACAAGGAGATGTGTGCAGTACTGCATGTGGGAAAGAACAAGCCCATGGATCAGTACAGACTGGGAATTGATCTGTTGGAGAAGAGCCCTGGGGAAAAAGCTCTGGGAGTGCTGGTGGCTAGGAGGATGCCCATGAGGCAGCAATGTGCCCTTGTGGCCAAGAGGCCAATGGCATCCTAGGATGCATTAAGAGGAGCGTGGCCAGCAGAGCCAGAGAGGTTCTTCTCCCCTCTCCTCTGCCCTGGGGAGGCCTCCCCTGGAATCCTGTGTCCAGTTGTGGGCCCCTCAGCTCCAGAAGGATAGGGAGCTGCTGGAGAGAGTCCAGCACAGGGCCAGCAAGATCCTGAAAGGAGTGGAGCATGTGCCCTAGGAGGACAGGCTGAGAGAGCTGGGTCTCTTCAGCCTGGACAAGAGGAGACTGAGAGGAGACCTCAGCAATGCTTAGAAATATGGGAAGGGTGAGTGTCAGGAGGAGAGAGCCAGGCTCTGCTCCATGGCATCCAATGGTAGGACAAGAGGGAATGGGAGCAAGCTGGAGCAGAGGAGGTTTAGTATTAACCTGAGGAGGAACTTGTTTGCAGTTCAGGTGCCCAGGAGGCTGTGGAGTCTCCTTGTCTGGAGCCATTGCAGAGCTGCCTGGACACATTGCTGTGTGAGCTGGTCTAGGTGCTCCTGCTCTGGCAGGGGGGTTGCACTAGATGAGCTTTCTAGGGCCCTGCCAACCCCTGACATACTGTGATTCATACTAGTGGACCAGAGGAGTAAGATCACACAACAGCATTCCTAAAAAGACCTTCTAAGTACAGCAGGCAATGCATTCCCATGAGTGCCTAAGTGCAGCAATGTGGCACAGAGGGTTAAGCTGGATTTCTAAGCCAGAGTTTTGCTGAGAAAAGCAGGAAAGAAGCTGTTGTTTTATACTTAATTCATAAGATCATTATGAAATAATCTGCCTAGGTTTAGTGTCCTTTTCAGAAAGGCTGCAAAAACCAGGAAGTGTTCTGGAAAAATCACCAAAATTTCAGTGTGTTAAAAAACTTTTCCTTCATTGAGGGAGTTCAGAAACTTGATCTGTTTCAATCTTTCAAAGAGCAGTTGGCACTATTCAAGGTTCTTCTTTTGGACAAATATTTAACAACAGAGGAGAACTTTATACCAGTATAGAAAGGCTCCAGGAACTTGTTAAAAACTGTAAAAAGCATGCTTCCCTCATATCCTTCCAATAGTCAGCAACACTTTTATCCAGAAACATAGTGGATTCTTCAGTACTTCAGTATGTCAGTCAAGATCTCTTTCAAAAATATCCTTTAGCATAAACACAAATAATGGACTTGATATTGGAATCAGTGGGGGTCTACATTAGGAAATGTAGCCAAAGATGAGTTGTCAGTATCACTTATAATTCTTAGCTATTTTCTTTACACTAGAAGCCAATGCTGTGAATGCTCTCTCCTTTGGTAAGCCTAGAGCCATGCTCTTGCAATTCCCTAGCTAAAAGAGCTCTGCTTCTTGTTGCTTGTCTGCTTATCTAGATAGTCACTCTTTCTGCAATTTGCTCTCCCTTTTGATAGTGACCTTGCTGCTTTGCCAGGAGCACGTGCAGCATTCCCTAAGATACCTTAGGGAATCTCTAAACTAGAGAGCCAAGCCAAGGAGACACTGCAAGGAAATATCCAGAGCACTGCTCAGGTTGGCATCTTTTCTAAGTACAATATAGTCTAAGCACACAGTCATGCCTAGAACAGAACTTGACCTCAATTACATACAAAGAGTTAATAGTCTCCTGTATTCTTCTAAGGAAAACCAAACTTCAAACTTAAGCATTTAAAAATTCAAATTACTTACAGTTATTTGGGTTTAAAATACATCTATGTAAGTCAAAAACTCTGCACTCTGCCTGATTTTAAGCAAGATATTCCTCTTTTCTTTAAATCCATACAGCCATGATGTTGTGTTTTTATTCTAATTGGTGAGCTTGCTATTCCAAAATAAATTAAATTGAGTGAAGCAACATGAAAAGTCTAGATATACATGACAAACTAACCTGATTATTAGACAAAAGCCAGCTGACTGGAGGGAAACTGGGAGAACAAACATGGTCTGTTCAAAAGTCAACCTCAATTGACTCAAATTAACACATTAGCAAGTTTCCCAAACCAAAATGCTACTTTTTTCCTCACATAGGCATGAATAGGTAGAATTTTTAGGTAAGTGGAAATGATGTGTGTGTCCTTAGCTGCTGGCTCCTTAGGTCTCCATTGTGTAAGTTACTATTATTAAATAGCAGTAAGATATAAATTACAAGTAAAGAACTTATTTGCAGATGATCTTACAGTCTGAGGAATTAGCAACTTGTTAACAGTTCATAATTTGTCCAGTATCTCTGTTTGAGAGCAGACTGCACTGCTGATAAAGTAGTGATCTTTTAGGAAAGCAAAATAGAACTAACCCCAAAAAGAAAAGATTATCTATCATCTCTGGAAGAGAAAACCCTGCATCTTTAAGCATGTAATCTTGATACCACTGCATTTTCCAGGGTCAAATATTTTTGCATGCTTAAAGCCTGCCACCTAGTGCTCCATGAAACAAATTCTGGGAAGTAGTAACAGAAAACTCACTTCTTTACTCATGCAATCTTCAGGAAACACAATTATTCAAAAGAGGGAAGGGGAAAAAAAAAAGTGACTTCTACCTCTAGTTTCTCACTTCTATTTCTCATTCCCTTTTGCCTTGAGGGAAGAAAAAGGTGACTTATTTCTTTTTTAAATGGGATGTTCAAAATTTGAAATTCTGCATTTTCCAGTTTTAATGATTGGTGAAAACTTGTAATGACAATACTTTGGAATCTTTTTTTTTAATAGCATCAAAAGGAACTTCTAAAATGTTAAGACAGTAAAGAGATAGAGGTCTTGGACTGCACCTCAACGAACTCTCCCTGGGACACAATTTTTGGGTTCTTCAGCACTATTACAAAATAAACAAGAAAAGAGAACCTGACCCCAAAAGAAATTAACTGTCAAATCATACGGTATGGCTTTCAGTCTGAAAAAAGTTCCTGCCTCCAGCCACACAGGGACATGGACATAAATCATCTACAAGGGGATACAGTAGGATCTTACAGCCTGGGAAGAATAATTACAAATTATTATGACTCAAAACGACCCTTGTCAGGAGCTTTGGCCCATGACTGTAGCTGGGCTCAGGGCTCTCTGGAGAATGAGAAAAAGTGCCCCTGGGCATGCAAAAAGCAGAGGAAAGAGAGATAAAGTCTGGGTTGCAGCTGACAGCCCTGGTTCCCCTGCCTGCACGGCACAATGGGGTCAGTGAGCAGCGAGCTGGCTCTCACAGTAAACAGCCAGCCAGGCCGCTGCTTTTTATCGATGCTAAAAGGACTCAGACACTTCCTGCCATTTAATCCACGACCATTTTTCTTTCAAAGAACAGGAAAAGCCTCAAGAGATTCCCACAGTGATCACAGCTGAGCCTGCTGCCAGGGTACTGGGAACAACACTGAGTCTGGGAGAGGATAGATCAGGGTTAGGAGAGAGAGGTGTCCCCTATTTAACCACAGACCTTCACATCTACTGTTCCAGTTGACACTTGCTAGACTTCAGCCTTGCAAATGGCTCTTCAGCACACCACAGAATCCTAGCATGGTTTGGGTTGGAAGNCACCAGTCACTTTCTGTATTGCACTGTGCCTACTCCTGCACGTATAAACACTGCTTGCCTTCTTGTGGTACCTGCCCCCTCCTCCTAGATTAAGTTTAGATAACAATGCTATCTTCAACCCTAAATAAAACAGAGCTGTAAAAACACCTCAAAGACCTCCTAAATTAAGCCAGCTTTACATAACACTCATCCCAACCTCCTTCTCAATCAAATTCTTTGTTGTGCTTTGACAACAATTTGCCTAAACCTGCACCTGTTCACTCACTCCTGAAAGCTTCTTATATCTCATCTTTATTCACCTATACATTTTTAAGGCTTAAAATTGTAAGGCTTTTTAAAGTTTAAAATAGAATCTTTTCAAGAGAATGCAGCCCTCCCTCTATTCTGCATTGGCTATTTTTCTTCATTGCTCCATCCATGCTTTCTACATTAATTAATCCCTTCACTGTTTTCCTCCCTTCTGCTACAGCAATTCATTTTCTGTTTCCAAATAACTGATAAACAATTCAATGAATTCCTAAAGAAACTATAAAATCATTAACTGTGATTGAACATTAATCTAGTGCAAACTCATGAAAAATGGTTTCCCCATTACAGAGGTACAAATGTGCTTCAAGTGACTCCAAGTACTTATGAGCTACCTTCTTAAACCGGACTGGAGCAAGCAAAAGGCCATTTTCCTTTTACTGTCCTAACTTCCCCTGCCAAACATCCTTGACCCAAAAGGGTCTGGGAATAACTTAGCATCTGGCAGTGTAAGCTGTTTTTCCTCTTGGCTATCTCTCAGATCTCTAGTACTTTCTGCAGAACTCTGCTCACTTCTCAGGACCATCTTTCGACAGCTAGTGTGTCCAGCCCATGAAAGTCATTGCAGTATTGGCAATCAAATTCTAGCAAATCCCAAATTACTTTAGTTTAATTCTAGGAAAAATGGATGAAGTGCATTTACTTTACTAGCACATTAGTACCTTTCCCCCAATTTACCAGGAAATATGAATGTCTTCTTTAGTCCAAAGGAAACTCAGTAAATCCCTCATGCCTTGTTTTCCAGGCCAATTTCCTCTGAACGTGGTCCCCAAACCCATCCCTTGAATGGCAGACTGCTAGAAATAATGTTTATCCTTGCACTAGTATGACCAATAAAAGATCTCTTATGTCAACATGAAAGTCTTCCAATACACTAGGAGGTAATGAATGACTTATTTTTACCTACAATATTCCAATCTCCAGCCTCAAAATAGTGCTTAGTTGTGAGAGCAGACCATGCTTTAGTAAGCAAATCCACCTCTTTACAGTCATTTAGAGTTCTATGAGCATTAGAAAAGTTCTCATTAGACTTCTTCCAGTATCCAGTGACAGCTTTACTGCAGACAGAGGATATGAAATCACAGTACATTTTAAGATATCAAAGTTAACTGTCACTCAGGAAGAAAACCAAACACACAACCAACCACCAGCCCATCTCAGAAAGTCCACAGCCAAGCATAATTATTGCTGAAGAGAAGATATCCCTATTTATCTCATCTCTGTACCATGATAACCTCCAAACTTACCTGGTATCCTGATAAAAGACCAGCCATTCTGAGGCCTGATCCCTAACAGTCCTCCTGGACACTCTGGGAAGAACTGGGAGCATTGCTTCAGCCAGTCAGCTGCAAGCTCTGGAGCTCCATGGAGTACACACTGCTTTGCTTCAAGGCTTCCTCCTTCCTTGAGTATCCTGCGCTCGTATTCCGCGCTTCGGTCATTGCAGTAGAACTCCAGTGGCACAGCTGTTACCTACAAGGAAATGAAGAACCAAGAGTTTTGCTCAGATTTCCTCTCATCCCCAAAACCCCACTTACAGTACACCTTCCACAGGATCAAATTTTACAAGTCAAATTATTACTGAAAAGTACATTTGGGAAGTACAATCTTAACTGGCTTAAAATAAGCAAAGATGCAACTTCTCTTTCCACCACAAAAGAAGTCCTGGGAATGACCAAGCATGAGCTACTTGCCTTTTGATAAAAAAATATCTTGTGCCAGTTGCTACTAGACTGATAGCAAAGCTGAAAAGTATAACATCCCTGATGCCTAATTTCCTTATTTTTACTTTTGTCCTTCACAATCAAGTATTGACCTAGCAGAGATGACATTTACATATCATCCTTAACAGAAATTAGTAATTCAAAATTAGGAAGATGCATAAATTAGAAAGGAAAAAAAAAAGACAGGAAAACAGCCTCATTTTGGAGGAGCACATTTCTTGGGCTTGACAGCAGATCTGAACAGAAGTGGGCCACAGATACAATGCAAGTGAGCACAGGGTGATCTTTTTCTTCTTGGCTGTTCTTTAAGTCCCTTGCCCTATTACCTGCTTCAGTACATACAACCCAGCTGGACAGGGCAGTGTTGCAAACACAGGAACTCTGATTTCAGACATGTGAGCTATTCTGCAATAGCTCCATCAATTTAACTCCCCCTGCTTTGCCCCATTCACTCAACCCTGGACAGAGTGGGGAAGGTCCACGTTAGCCAACCAGCTGTAAGCCTAGAGACTTAAGAGTAAAGAATTCATTCCAGCAGGCAATGTCCTTGTCTATAGCTTCCTTCTACCTCTCTCTCACCAGAGTAATGGATAACTTCAAGAATCTGAAGTAATAAAACCCAGAAGCCTAACTGAGCCATGGTACAGAACAGCCTAGTCTGTTAGGTTTTCCTTAAAAGATACTTTTACCAAGAATTAAACCACATGATCCGAAGCTAATACAACAATTACAGCACTTCCACTCAAATATAAATAAACAACAATTCACAATTAAGCACAAGAATCCTACCAATCAAAATGCAGACTGCCAACTTCTCCCTCCTATCTTTTCTGAATGTAAGTCTGTTAGGCCAACATTCTGAGATAAGCATTTACAAAAGCTATTTATAACCTAATTTACAAAAGAACACTTGTAGAAACTTTCATATTCTATCAGCAGATTTAGTAACAGATTGTAAATTCACTTGAAAATGAAACAAATAAATTAATATTAGACAATTAACTTTACAGCATTAGCTTAAAACAGAGAAAAGTTATCCATTTGCACTGCTTTGTTGGTTTCTGCACCAATATAGGAAGCAAATTAATCACTACCTTAGCAGTCATTGTTCCTTTTATTTCAGAAGTACAATTTAAAATAGATCATCCATGTAGAGTCATGTAAGTTGAAAACATTGTCATGCATCCTTACACTGTGCAAAATGAGCACATTACCTAATGGACTATGAAAAGCAATAAAACAAATGAAAAGGAACACAAAGGAAATCAGACTTGCAAAAATATTCACCTTTTAAAAAAGGAGACAGAGCTGCCTAGGAACAAAGAGTTGAGGATTCTGTCACACGAAAACAGTGCAAATTGAAAGGGATTTTGCATACATTCCCACTACTTACTAGGTAGTGTCAGAGTTGATGCCATCTCTTACTGCCATCTGCAGCCAAAGCATGGCACTGTTTTGTGTGAGAGAGAGCAAAACCCTCTCACAATCCAGGTCTTGCTGCCTGAATGTGGATGTACACCACAAGGATGGTACAGACTTAGGTTGTTTAATTTAAAAGATGCTATTAACCATCATATTTTAGTTCCTATTTCTACACTGGATAGACTGGAACAAATACTCTTTCACACACAGACTACCTGTCATACTACTTTCCAGAACTCCTAGGACCAGCAGCCACTCCACACAAAACAGAGCACACTAATTTCTGACACACAAACTGGGCTTATCTACTGAAATTCATATGGAGAATTTTACACTAGGATTTTTTTAAGGAAAATACATACAATTCTACAAGCTGCATTTCAGTAATGTCTCATCTTAAAGGAAGAGCTATTAGAAGACAATCCTGAGACAAATTCTGTGTGTGCCTCAGTACAACTTCCACATCAACAAGAAAACAATCTTCCCACCTAGGAAGCATGCCTGTGCAATGCTGACTGACATCTGAGAGCATATCACTATCTCTTCTTTCAGCTCCATGCTTTTTGAAATGCATACACATGATTCTAGGGCAGAGCTCTGCATCTTTTACATGGCCTTACAAGAAAAATCAACATCTTTCTGAAACAGACCAAAAAAAAATCTTCCAATCAAGCTTGTTCATGCTCCTCTTCTGTCCTTTCTTTCACAGCAGTTTTTAAAGGTTTGGGTTTTTTTTCCCAGGTTTGTTTTTGTGGTTCTATTTGTTACAAAAAGGTAGTAGTCCTTAGTACTAAACGCTCCAATGTCAACACATTCTTGTTAAACCAACTATATGTAACAGTCATAGATCAGAACTACAACTGAAAAATGGAGTGTTAGGAATATACAAAAGCATTACTACCTTAAATTAGGTAACTTATATTTTAGTCAGGGTAAAATGCTTCTTGCATTTATCTCCATGCAAAGGTAACCTTTCAGATTCTGTGAGATGCCCAAAACCACATCTGACCACTACACCTCTGACACACTGGGATCTACTTAACTGCTAAACTAAACCAAACAATATTACTTTAAATAGAATTAATCAGCTTCTTAATGAATACAAGAGTCACCTTGCAAGTTACTTTTTTGTGTGTGTGATTGAGGCCTGTCTGTGCTTAGGAAAATTCCCTACATAGAAAGAAAACTACAACAGTAAAGCTACTACCCTACCAGCTGCTACATAAACATACTCTCCTATTTCTATCACTCGCTCCATTAACTTCCCAAAATTCATTGCAAGTCAAACAACAACAGAAGGCTATCGTTTCTGAGAACATATGTGCTCTTTCTGCTGTTTCAGGTCTTCTACACTCCTGCCAAAAGTTTCTAACAAGCGTAAAATTAAGTCTTTGTATTCCTAGAAACAAAAAGCCATGCTTCCACTTAATCATTTTTACACACCAGCCAAGCCAACACAAACAACTTGGATCCACTAGAATGTATGTCAGGTATGATCCCTCCTCATCTTTCCCTTTCCCTTCCTACATAGCCTTCTGAGCCCCTCTCCTCACTTTCTAATGCAAAGGAAGTGTTAAATGTGCATTGCAGATCAATTTGTTAAAAGAACAAAGGGCAACAAATCAAAGGAATCTGAAGGAGAAGTGGTTTTAACAATCTACTCTCAGAATAACTAATAACTGTGTGATTTTGAAGCAGGTAGCTGGTTGCCACTGGGATTCCTGGCACCCAGAACTACAGGCACAGGTGAAATTCAGCTCGAGGAGCAGCAGCACACAGGTGCAAGTAGAGTCTTGCCATCCTCCCTTCTCCAGCTGCCAATGCACATGCAGCACAGTCTGATCAAGCCTAGAGCAATAACATCAAGCTTAACTAAACAATATAGCATCTGGACACCTGCTGATATAATATTGTCCATCTTTGTCAAGATCCCACACCACAGAATGAAAACAACAGCCACACACTTAAGAAGGTCTCTTCTGTCAGCCCAGGGAAACTTCAGATAAAGTAACTTGAAAATTCAGTTAACAGTTGATGGACAAGCCCAAGCAGTACCATTTAACGTCCAAAAGGTTTAGAAATGCCAGCTTGAGTAATCCTTAATGACTGCAATTTGGTGTTTCCTTTCTGGAGCATAAGCTGACCCAATGAGAAACAATGAACATCCTCTTCAAAAAAGCATTGCTCCTCATCTCCCTTTTGTCATCAGAGTTGACCAAACAATCAACCCATGTCTCCATCTTCTCCTTTGATTATTGACAAATAATCTACTTGACAATCTCTTCTATAGTTTGACTGCTTTTGGTACTAGAAGAAGGGAAAGTGAAATCTACATATCTCAGAATTAACTCCTATTGGGTGCATCTTACAACATTCCTCTTCCCTTTGGTCCACATTACAGTCACTTCCCCTATGAAAACAACCCACTATTGAATACAGCAAAAGGATTTCCTCATAACAGTTTTACCCAACTGAAAGAAACTCCTAGATCATCCTGTTCCTAAGACACAATTCTAAAAAAGATTGGAAACACAGCAGAGAATACATCATTTACAACTGAACGTGGACTTACCCGTGGGCTGGCTATGCGCAGGAAGGCCGGCAGCTCAGTCACCTGGCAGCACCGTACACATGAGGTAGCTGATCTCCTTCGATGGATGACATGATCTGAATAGCCAGTAACTGCTTTACAGTGGCTACTGAACACAAGGTTCTGACAAGAAAAGAGAATAAAACCCTCTTCAATCTTGTAACCAATCATGAGAAACACAGACAAAGCGCAGTCAAACCCTGAAACGGTTGAAATCTGAATAGATCCTATCAATACTAGTCTTTATGTTCACCTTACCAGAAACAAGTTTTTCTTTCTTTGAAATTTCTGACCTTAGTTTCTATAATGAAGGAAATATGGGAATATTATAGAATCCTCATATAGTTCCCCTGAAGCCTTCTCTTCTCCAGGCTGAACAATGCCAGCTCCCTCAGCCTGTCCTCAGAGCAGAGGTGTTCCAGCCCCTGAGCATTCTCGTGGCCTCCTCTGGCTACAATATTCTAGTAGATCCATATTCTAGTAGATCCATATTCTAGTAGATCCATATTCTAGTAGATCCATATTCTAGTAGATCCATATTCTAGTAGATCTGACCCTCAAGCCATTTTCTACCTAACTCCTTTATCTATTCTGAAGCAGAGGTAAAATGCAATCTGACAAAGCAAAAATTTAAGACTCTAAATGATACTGGATTGTTAGCACTTCAGCTTTTCCAACTTTTTCCCGTGGAAAAGTGGTAACCTGGTTACTCACACATATGAAAACACTCATGTGTAGAACTTGGAATTTGCTATAAGAGTATCAGTGTACTTTTGATACAGAAAAATATACTGACTCCGAAGTAGGGTCACTGAGATGACACTGCAGTTTAAAGAATGGAGAGGTCTTTGAAGATGTTCAACTCTACACCAAAAAGTAACAGAAAATGGAATTTTCCTTGCTTGCACCACTAATTATATTTCCTCTTTTCCTCTAAATATCTGCATCAAACAGTGAAATAAACTGCTTAGAGACAAAGCCATTTTTGCTACTTAGTTGTTATTCTGATTCTTCCAAATTCATAGCAACTCATGTATAATTGTTTCCTATAATAGGCAGAGCATTAGTCTGTGCATTATAGGAAAAAAACCAACAACTCTAGAAACATTAAAGGTATACCTCTCACTGCACAGGATCACAGGATATGCCTTCCTGACAATTTTAGGCATTCACTTCAGTAAAATGTAAACAGCAGCTAAAGCATTGGCAATTTTCTGCCCCAGATCTTAAGGCATCAACATTAATTGCATTCTTTTACTTTACAGAGCCTCCCAATTTTCTTAAAATCCTAGTGTCTTAAGTTATCAACATCAGGGTACATGATAGAAGCAGACAACTTGTGTATTGTGTCATACACTGGATATGCATTTTCCTATGTAAGCAAAAAAATGCTAGAAACCATCCCCAGCAGTAGTCTATTATGGACCATGCATTCTGGGCCCTTTCTATTGCCAGGTGTAGATGGCTAGTACAAATCATTTGGAACCTCCTGACAGAGGAGAAAAACAGCCTTACTCTATGTATGTGCTAGCACCACCTAAGAAATACAATCAGTCAATCTTAGCATCTGAGTGGGTCTTTCAGCTGCTACCAGTGTGACTCATGGTCTGAAGCTGGCAAAAACAAAGTTCACACTCTGACTTCAACAGCTGCTCCTCTACACAAAAGGTGAGAGCAGAAAGAGCTGACAATAGCCTTTCATGGACACTCAGCAGTGCTAAAAAACACAGGTCAAAGCTTGGGCCACACTGGATAATGAGACGTGATCCCCAAAACCAGGCTCCTACTCAGCTGGCAATTCTTTATCAGCTGGCTTAAGCAACAAGTGCTTCACATGTTCAGTCCTGTTCCCACAGAGCCCCTTCTTGGTGGCCTAGCTGTCTGTACTCATTAAGATGCTGATCAAGATGAAAACAAACCCTTTCTCCTCCACTCCAAGTTACTTTTGTGATCTGATTTATCACCTGGTAAAACAGGCCCTGTGCTGAAACAGCAGAGTGGGAAATGCAAGGCTGGGAGCACATGGCTGTGGACAACAGATGTGCACCCTGGCTTACCCTGCTCTGGCAGGGGGGTTGGACTACATCATCTTTCTAGGTCCCTTCCAACCCCTGACATATTGTGATACTCATCTGAGGACCAAAAATGGTGGCAACAAAGCACCACCCCTGCTGCTGAGAAGGGTGCACCCTCAGCAAGTTTGCGGATGACATGAAGCTGAGTGGTGTGGTTGATATGCCAGAAGGGCAGTTTTCCAGTACCTAAAGGGAGATTATAGGACAGAAGGGGAGAGACTTTTTAAGCAGTCAGACTGTGATAGGACAAGGGGGAATGGTTATAAGCTGAAGGAGGGGAAATTTAGATTAGAGATTATGAGGAAGTTCTTTCCCCAGAGAGTGGTTAGGCACTGGCACAGGTTGCCCAGAGAGGTTGTGGCTGCTCCATCCCTGGCAGTGTTCAAGGCCAGGCTGGATGTGGCCCTGGGTGACCTGGGCTAGTGATTGGCATCCCTGCTCAGTGCGGGGAGGTTGGAACTAGATGATCTTTAGGGTCCCTTCCAACCTGCCCATTCTGTGATTCTATGACTCAGAAGAACTGCTTTAGCTCAAAGCCCCTCTCCTCCCTTCCCCTGGCCCACACACTAGAGGGTACAGCTGATTTTATGAGGAGGAATCAGCACTGCATGCAATCACAAGAGCTTTCCAGCAAGTCTTAAAACAGCAAGCACTGGCAAATTGATTATAGCTTTCGCCGTTAGAAGGGTTTGGTAACTTTTTTTCCTGGAAAGTGAGAATACCTGAAACAGATAGAGAGCAGGCTACCACTGTAATTCCAAACCTATGCAAGTCTGTTATTTAATTCTCTTTTGGAAGACAGTATCAAAGAGACATCAAAGATGGCTTTAGCCCAAGTAGAAGTACCCAGGAAGAAACAAAGGAAAACCTTCCATGAAGGTATCTGAAATAAAAGAATACTACTTGTGTGTTTTACAGAGTATTAGAAGTAGATCTTGTACCTGGGCATTAATCTGGTTTTCAGAGTCATGCTCCTGTGTACAAATTATGAGCAATTTACATAAGAAACATCCTTCTCTGAATCCCCTGACATACGCAGCTGTTAAGTATTCATGATCAGAACAGACACCGGATAGAACAGGGACAGAGGAAACCAGCTTCCCATCACTCACATACATGGAAAAGGCTGGGTAAGGTTACACAACTGAACATAGCCACAGCTCTGAAATGGATCAGATACCATAGCACAGCAAAGCCAAGAACCCTCGAGGAGGACTGTTAAAAAACAAGAATGTACACAACTATTAGAACCATGCAATCCAAAGTAAGTGCTCAGAGGCTTTCCTATACTGCCCAAAGAGCTATGCATGAATATAGGTGACTGCTAACAGCTCATTAACACTCCTAATCTTTTTAGAGAAAGAAAATTAAGAAAGCAAAGGAGAGAAGGATTCATCTCAACAGATTTTATATTACTTTAAATCAATATACACTAATACACATGTGGAGATGCTGAGTAAAGGGAATGAAGAGAGCTCACACTGCAAGGGACTTCTGTGTTTACATGAAGAAACTCATACTATCTTTAGACAGATGTTACCTCAGTTTCAGAATGGTATGTTAAAAATAAATGTGTTTTTTTTCTCCACTGACTTATTTTCATAGTTTGTCTCATAGACAAACTTTCCTCTCGGAAATGCTGATCTGAGCAGTTAAGAAAAGCCTTTCCAGATTTATACCATTTCCTTTTTCCTCTGTTTCTCCCCATCCTCACTCCCAACATGTTTCTACCTTACGAAGCCCTCAAGGAAGCCTTGGGGAATTCTACACTGAAAGTTTCACAGATTTGAGCTATGATAAAAAAAAAAGTGTGTTTTTCACTTACAATGATATGTGCTGCTAAAAACCAGGCAGTTTGTTTTTCAACTCTCCCTTTGGTTTTGTGCCTTTTTTCTTCTGTATGTAAGCTGTACAAACAAAATTCTGCAAACCTAACTTATTTTCAAGTGAATTCAGGTGGTAATTTGTCTAACATGCAGGTTGGAAAATAGTTCTAAAGAATCTGTCAGAGCTGTGGGGCTAAACTTCCTTTAGATTTACTGGGGTAATCAAAAATTGTTCCTCAGCTGGCTGGTTTCTGTCTAAAAGGTACTGGTTACCCCAGTCACTACTAACACAATCACAGCACTGGGATCCTTCGACATACAAGCAATGACTTCCTCAAAGAACAGAAATTACTTGGAGAAGACAAATTATATCTTTAAGTCTTGCCAGGTTGTGGTACAGGTGGGTCTGTAGCCTATCCAAATGCTTTACATTTCATTGTTAATATTAAAACCTACATGTGCATATTCCACATCTCATGTTTAAGATCTATAACCTTAGTTCACCTTCTGTTCTTTAAGAAATATGATTTGCATTTTAATATTTCTACACACTAACCCAAAGGCTATGTGAAGATCTAAACTGTCTTCATAAACATGTGAAAATGAATGCTACCTTCTCTAAGTGCATATAACTTCTGATACCATCTACTCCTTTACTGTTAGGCTGCAACATTTATGACACCAAAACCAAACACCCTTAACCAAACCAACAAGAAGACACAGCTAAAGTATAGTTTCAGAGATAAGCATTACACTATCAGTATGCAAGCAACTGAATGTAATCTCAAAACCCCTAACTGAATGCAAATCCACACAGCATAGACACTGTATGATGCTAGGCATGGAAACACAGACTATTTAAACCCCAGCACAGCCAGAGTTAACTGGCATACACACTCACTTGGCTTGCTCTTTGTTTGATAACTAGGACGACTCATTTTATTGGCTTTGCTGTTAACACTGCAAAACATGACACCCAAGTCCAAAGTTGGTTTCCTACTGCTTATGCATCTTCAATTTCAACTTCCTCTATACGCTATTCAATTGAATTCTGGCTATCTCCTTTCCCCTTCCAGACTCATGAACAGAAGCAATATTCCCTAGAGAAATTTGGCACAATCTCACTGTTTCAGAAAAGGGTTTTTTTCCTGCATATCTGCTAACTGCCCTAGATGCTTTCCTGACTATGCGAGCACTCTCATGAACTTACTTCCCAGTGAAACAAATCAGTGGAGCTATAACCTACCTCAGGAAATCAACAGCAGTTTAATCATAAAAAGATAAAACCTTCCCACACATGCCCAACAAAAGATTAAGAGAAAATGACCTTGCATTACACAGTAAAATGAATACATTTGGATTCTACCAAGGGTGAGTGTCGGGAGGAGAGAGCCAGGCTCTGCTCCATGGCATCCAATGGTAGGACAAGAGGGAATGGGAGCAAGCTGGACCACAGGAGGTTTAGTATTAACACAAGGAGAAACTTCTTTCCAGTTCCGGTGCCAGAGCACTGGCCCAGGCTGCCCAGGAGCCTGTGGAGTCTCCTTGTCTGGAGCCATTGCAGAGCTGCCTGGACACATTGCTGTGTGAGCTGGTCTGGGTGCTCCTGCTCTGGCAGGGGGGTTGCACTAGATGATCTTTCTAGGGCCCTGCCAACCCCTAACATACCATGATACTGTGAAGCAAATTTCAGAGTAGAAAGACACCACTGAATGTTTGTCTGTGAACTCTGAAACACTGCTAGGCTGAAGTGTCTGCTTTCCCCAGTTGCTCCACCAATGGACTGAACTTAAGTTAGTTTCAGTCAGAAAACAAGCACCTTACATATAGAAAAACATCTTTTAAGTTTGCATCCTTATCAAGCAACTATCCCTGAGAAATCAAAATGTCTAGTCCAGATGTTCCAGTAATATTTTTAAGACTTGTAATTCAACTGATTTTTAATATTTTGAAATATATCAACACATAAGAGGAAGGTAGCACTTGCATTTTTCTTTATGTTCAGCACTCTGAATTTAATTAACCATATCTAAAAAAGCAGATAAAGTCATCTTGTTTCCACACCTGTTTTATAAGGATAGAGAAGTTTTTATCATTTCTCTCTCCTGGGATTTACTACTGTTTCCATATCACAGAGATTCTGCTTACCTGTAGCAAAGTGCAGCTGTGCAAGTTAGGGAAAGACAGTGGGAAATTTACATCAAGCAAGAAATCCCTGTTCCTCAGAAAACATGACTCCTGCTCTTTCTCCCCTTCTGTCTCCATCCAGGAGCGCATGTGATGGAGCCTGTAGGATGCTTTCAGAGACAGGAAAAGAGCTAACCATCTGAAACAAAACACAGCAAACATTTATTCACTGCTCTGTGAAAGAAAAGCTTGAGTATATTTACAGCATTACTTTATTTGACACAGATCCTCTTTCAGAATTTTAGGTTTACAGTATCCTGACTTGAAGAATTTTTCATAGACATCTTCCAATTACATTACTCATGGGTTTTTTTTCCCAAGATGGCTTCACTGAATCTAAGGGATTTATTCAGAATACACTTTGAAGCACTTTGTTTAAAAGAGTAAAGCCCAAGTTAGCCACTGCTATTTAAAATTGCACTGACTTCTCTGTAAATTGTTCCATATATGAACTTTTCATGACAAGCTGCATAATGAATGCAGAATTTATCATAAAGATGATTCAGATACAAATTTCTCTTATCTATTTCATTACTGAAAAACAGACAAGAAGCTGAAGTCCAAAATAACCACAACAATAAAATAATACTAAACTTGCAAAGCCCTAAGAAGAAACCTCTACTGATTAATAAAAATTGGCTTTTTTCTCAAATGTAAGTCACTACCTAATTTGAGTCAGAGAATCCTAGACTGGTTTGGGTTGGAAGGGAGCTCTGGAGCTCATCTAGTCCAACCCCCCTGCAGTGGCCAGGGACATCCCCAACTAGAGCAGCTTGCCCAGAGCCCTGGCAAGCCTCACCTGCAATGCCTCCAGGGATGGGAACTCAACCACCTCCCTGGGCAACCTGGGCCAGTGTTCTACCACCCTTGTGGGGAGGAACTTCTTCCTAATGTCCAGTTTAAATCTACTCCTCTCCAATTTAAAACCATTGCCCCTTGTCCTTTCACTGCAGGCCTTTGCAAACAGGCCCTCTGCAGCCTGCTTGGAAGTTCCCTTTAGGTCCTGGAAGGTCACTAGTAGTTTCCCTGAAGCCTTCTCTTCTCCAGGCTGAACAATCCCAGCTCCCTCAGCCTGTCCTCAGAGCAGAGCTGAGTCACAGCACTGTCTAGTGCAGGGTACACTAACTGAGATCATCTCCCTGTACAAGATAATACAACTTACAATGCTGAAATTCCATTACCTTAAGCCTACTCCTTGGAATTCCATTCCGTATTATAAACAGGACAAGCAGACAATATGGCTTAGAGCTGAAGAACAACTATCACAGCACAACCTTATTCCAGATGTGTTGAAACATACACTCAGGTGCAATTGTTTGGCACTGCAATAGACTGGCCTTGCAAAGTCTCAATTTCATGCTTAATAATGCATTGTGATCCTAATAATACAGTGTGATCCTAAGCAAACTTCTGTTGCCCTTTGACCATCTTGTGTATGTACAATTCTAATCTTTGAAATAGATGTTTTCTTTTAACAGAGGCAGAGAAATTGCCTTGCATAAGAGTGCCCTTTGCCTGGAGGAACACTCTAAAAGTTGCTGTAACATTAGAGAATGATAGACAAATTATATTAGGGTGCATAAAAAACAGTTACACGCAGAGACGACTCAAGATCATCTGTTCTCTCCCTGTGATTACTAGAAGAAAGTTGTCCTCACCTGGCTAAATGTCCCTGATTCATAAGGTTTGCCATTTCTGCTGGAGAGACATCAATAAACCGGAGGAAAGAAAAGCAGCTTTCTTCATTGATGCCTATGGCACAGAAATACTAAAGTTAGACTGATACATTTTGCTTACACTCAGAGCTGAAGGCAATAGATTTACTTCATCAATTCATAACACACATTCTCTGACATATGACAGGCCCCCCATGTGCACTGCACATCCCCACTACCATTCTTA
>VWZO01000745.1:4694-26071 GCA_013396975.1 Bucco capensis
CACCAGTTCACCCATTTCCTTTCTGAGGGGGCCCACACCTTCCCTAGTCTTCTTTTTGTCATTAATAAACCTATGGAAGTTCTTGCTATTTCCCTTGATCTCTCTGGCTAGACTTAATTCTAGCCAACCCTTAACTTTCCTAACCAGGTCTCTCGTTACTTGCACAGCTACCTTGTAAGCCCCCCCCAATCTAGCTGTCCTTTCTTCCACTCCTTACAAAGTTTCATTTTGTGAGACAGTGTGTTCAGGAGCTCCTTACTCATCCAGGCAGGTCTCCTAGCATTCTTTCCTGCCTTCCTTTTTGTTGGTATACTTTACTCCTGGCCACAGAGAAGGTGAACGTTGAATACTGACCAGCTGTCCTCAGCCCCCCTTCCCTTTGTCCCATGATACTTTGGCCAGCAGATCCCTGAAGTGATTAAAGTCTGCACACCTCAAGTCCAGTGCCGTAAGCTTGGAGAACATCCTCCTAGTGCTTCATGGTCGCTGCAGCCAAGGTTGTCCCTGAGGCTCACGTTGGACACCAGTCCTTCCCTCTTGGTGAGAACAAGGTCCAGCATAGCACCTTTTATTGTTGGTGTCTCTACCATTTGGAAAAGGAAGTTGTCATCTGCGCAATCCAGAAACATCCTGGATTGTTGATACCTTGTTGTATTGTCCCTCCAGCAGATGTCAGGGTAATTGAAATCCCCCACTAGGACCAGAACCTATGAATGCAAAGATGCTTCTGTCTGCCTGTGGAGGGCCTAATCTGCTTGGCTGTGATGATAGTGGTTGGAGGGTTTCTTGGGTGTAGTGACCATGAGATGATAGAGTTTTCAATTGTTGGTGATGGGGGGGGGGGCAGGGGGGTGTGTTGGTCAGCAAAACTGCAACCTTGGATTTCCAAAGAGCAGACTTTGGACTGTTTAGGATCCTGGTGGAGAGAGCCCCTTGGGAGACAGTCCTGAGGGGCAAAGGGGTCCAGTAAGGCTGGACCTTCTTCAAGAAGGAAATCCTAAAGGCGCAGGAGCAGACTGTCCCCATGTGCTGTAAGATGAGCAGAAGGTGTAGAAGACCAGCCTGGCTGAACAGGGAGCTATGGCTGAGACTTAAGGAAAAGAAGAGAGTTTACCACCTCTGAAAGAAGGGGCAGGTGACACAGCAGGAATACAAAGATATAGTTAGGGTCAAGTAGAGAGGGTATTAGAAAATCAAAAGCCCATCTTGAACTTAATCTGGCCGCCCTAGTGAAGGATAATAAAAAAGTTTTTACAAGTACATTAACAGCCAAAGGCAGGCCAGGGAGAATCTCCATCCTTTATCGGATGTGATGGGAAACATGGTCACTGAGGGGAAAAGGATGAGGTACTCAGTGCTTTCTTTGCCTCAGTCTTTAATAGTCAATTAGTTACCCCAGGGTACTTTGTCCCCTGAGGTGAAAGACAGGGATGGGGAGCACTGTGAAACCCATTAATCCAAGAGGAAGCGGTCATAGGCCTGCTGCTCCATTTAGACAGTAACAAGTCCATGGAACCATATGGGATCCATCCAAGGATACTGAGGGAGCTGGTGAAGGTGCTCACCAAGCTGCTCTGGCTTGCTGCATGTTTGATGCTCATTAGCTAGCTCTGTGAGACTTCACTTAACTGTGCAGCCTGCTGAGGACTGTTAGAGTGACTAATGCTTGACCACAGATGGCAATACAGTGGTATATTCAGATTGCTTATATATGGGTGCAAAGTACTGCACTAGGTTATGATACATACTGTTTTTTTCATGTTTCTTATGCTTTGCAAGTCTCTATTTGAACTATATATTAGCTTAAAACATATTGAAAAAATGTTCTTGAGTTTTTATGTTAAGTGGAATAGAGATGATGAGCTGATTACCATGCTGCATTCTTTTTTTTTTTTTTTTCATAGCCATGGGGGTAGGTTTGAGAGGAGGATTTAAAGGCAGCTCACTGGTCATGGTGAGGAGGTGGTACTGACCTCAACCTGCTTAAATGCATCACAGCTCTGTGTTGAGATGACTGTGTCATACTTCAGTGCTGTGGCTAGTTACCTGCTTTATAGTCCTGGTGTATTTCAGGTTTTAGCCCGTGTTTGGTCTTACCTGAAACATTTAGTCATAGCTGAAAGTGAATTGAGGTTGATTGGTTGGATAGCTTGGGAACTAAGAGAATCTATTGAAGTGTCATATTCACGTGCTCAGTATTGAACTGGTTGTCAGGTTTGAACTCCTAAAGTAGGCTTTTTGTCTTGCTGGCACTTCTGCCAACAAAGACACTTTTTGTGTTTGCTACAGCAGTTTAAAGGCTGAAATGTTGGGATTATGTAGGCATCACCTACTTAAGTGGTTCACTTGTGTTGCGAGGGTAATGATGGCCTGTTTTGTTTTGCTGGGGATTTTTTTGCCTGTGAACTGTATGGTATAAAATGTACAGGAGGACAAACCAGAAGATTCTAGTATCCCTTCTTGTTTTAAACTTTCTGACACTTAAGTGCCATGGTATGTGCTTTCAGATGCAATCAGTTTTAATAAGGCAGCCTCAATTTCCTGAGTTAAGGTGAATTTCTGACCATATTGTGCAGAGTGTACTATAAAGTGTATTCACCATACGTAGAGGCTATCAGTCTGCAACCTTGTTTGTACTTGCCTTTTGTTTGCATGGAGAGAGAAGAAATAACTATTTAAAAAGAAAAAAGTAATTCATAAAGTAACACTTTGTATAGAGCAAAATACTGTAAAAGAAACACTGTATTTTTCTTTTTAGGTTTAAGAAGGCTGATGTTTTGCTACAGCTGTAACTAGAATGGACAGTTACTTTAAAGCAGCAGTCTGTGACTTGGATAAACTACTTGATGAATTTGAGCAGAATACAGGTTAGTTCCTGCACTGCCTTGTTCTCCAGCATAATAATATTAGTCAAATAACTGTAACAGTGGAATTTGGAAGGAACATAAAAGCTCGTATTGATGAATAGAGAGGATTTAGAGGGAGTGATCTGTGGAAAAAGAGTTTTCTAATCTTTGCTTCTGATCTCTTTTTGCTTAAAGGAGATGAATGTGACTGTTACAGAACACCTCAAAATCCATATGACTCCAAACACCATTCACTTTCTTCAGTTCTGGATTGCTTACAACGTGTGTATCAAACACCAAAACAGCAAGAGGATGCTAACAGTTTTACTTCATTAGAAGATATTTCTTTACCTAGCCACACTGGAACAAGTGAAACACATCTGAGTTATTTGCCACAAAATGAGAAGAGCATTGCTGGACCTGATCTTTTGTCCACTGTGGACAGTGGCTCCTTAAATGAAAGTCAGGCATCAAACATGGGAAGGTGTAGTATACCTGTGTGTGATCTTGTCAATGACACAGGTAACTTAGTCCATTCAGTGGCTGCTCATGAAGATGCTGAAAAGTTGCAACCAAATGACTTCCAGTACAGTGAAGGTTTGATTGGCTTTGACATTTCTTGCATACCTGTTCCTACTTGTGTGTCACCAGCTGCATGCAGTGGTGTTTCAAGTATAGACCAGAGTGATGGGGACTCAATGCTACAAGATTTAGGATGTCTTAAAACAGAGGAGATTAATCATTTATCTTTAAAATTACACAGTTACGCTACAGCAAGGATCTCAGATCCATGCAATGATCAACACAGGACAGCATCTGTGAAGTGCAGTGAAGTATTTGATCAGCCTGAACAAACTGCTGACCTTAATACTCCAAATGTTCCTGAAGCATCACAGAATTTGAATGCATATAGTCCTAAAGATGAGAAAGTATATGACAAGTTGCCAGGTGAACTGCAAGATCAAAGTGCATGCTCTGCAGTAAGCAAAGAGATGCATGAAAGAAATGTCATAGAAAAGTTAGACTCAGAAGACAAGACTAATGTTGAGTCCACACCTTCAGATATGCCAGAGAGGCCTCCGTTGCACAGAAGCCATGCAACATTACCTGGAAATTGTGTTTCACCAGGCTCCTCACGTCAAACAGAAGCTGAAGTCGAATTGGAACAGTCAGACACAGAAAAGAATTTAGGTAGTGAAGAACTTCATAGCAATGAAATACTAAACACTGTTTCAACTTCATGTATTTCAGTTGAGGATGTCCAGACCACACTGTCATGTCTTCCACTTCCTGAATCTATATGTGGTTCATTAGTTGTAACAGAAGAAAAAATTAATGCTCTACCGCAAAATGAGATGGCAGAGGTTGTTAGTGATACTTTAACTGTTCATTCTGGAAAGTCTAACACTGATTTCTCCAGTAGGGAATCCTGTGAAAACACTGACTGCCATGAGCAGGAAGGATATATAGCTGAAATCAATGAGAGTATTGCAGGAGAAAGTACAGATGGAGAGAAATATAATACTGAGAATGTAATTGATGACAGTGATTCTCAGGAAATCAAAACTTTTGCTTCCACTTCTCTGGAATATGAAGCTGAGCCATATAGTGTTGGTATAGACTCTTATTACAATGAAAGTATGATCCCAGTTGTGGCTGACTTCACTGTTGAGAAGAATGTTGTTAAATGTGAAACTCTAATAAGCGATGCTGAGCTTGATGATTTCTTGTATGGACAAAGTCTTCAGTCCAGTGTGGTGAAATCTTTGGACAGTGAGAATAACTTAGTGGAAGCTGATACAGAGGAAGAGAACTTAACAGGTATGAACAATCTAGATCTGACAGAAGTCACTGAAGAATACATACAAGCAAAGCTGGAGGAGATAAAAAGCATTAATAGTAGTTGTAAGATACCTCTTACTAACAGTGAATCAGAATCTGCAACAGAAGAGCATACGTCTCATATTCAGGACACGACTGAGAGTGGTAGTGAAGCACTATCTTCTAGTCTTTGTAGTGAAGGTGCAAGACCAAAGCAGTTGCTTTGCCTTTCCCAAGGGGCTGTTGGTCAGAGACAACTGAATAGGATAGATGTGCTTGAGAAAGAAAACGAGGAAGCCAGTTCTGTTAGCCCAGAAACTCTCTTCTCAGGCACTGGCATAAATGCTGGTAAAAATTCTGACCCCGTGCACTCTGGGGAAAGCAGCTCTGAAACGGGTGGAAATCAAACGTCTGAAAATGTAGAATCACTTCAAATGCCTGCAACTCTCTCCTGGAAACAACCTTTGTGGGTTCCTGATTCAGAGGCACCCAACTGCATGAACTGCCAAGTCAAGTTTACGTTTACAAAAAGACGACACCACTGCCGTGCATGTGGAAAGGTAAGTTATTGCAGAGGAGTGCTGTGTTAATGAAAACAAACAGAGCCTGATGAAGGGATCACAAAAATACAGAAAGAAGACTGACAGAACTTGACTAGCCTCAAAGTATTTTTTAAAATTAATTTATTTTTCCATCCTAGAAACTTAAAGACCATTGGAAAAAACTGATATTCATTAAGAAACATTTTGAGCTCTTTTGTGAAAATAATTAAAAGGAAGTCCAGAGAATATTCTTATTTTGTCTTCCGTTACTGGCTAGACTAATGTGTTTTGCATGGAACAAGGAAAGTGAGACACTACTTTATACTAGTCATAGTGAAGTCAGGTTTTTACTCAGCTTTTAAGTTAAACTTAAGTATTTGAGGTAATGATGATCAGAATTCAGATAAGTAGTTACACTAGCTGTAAAATGTTGTCCTTGAATCTGTAAGGATTGCATTTTGAACAGCAGTATCAGTACAAGATCTGTCCTCTTGTATATTTAGATGTATGATTTTCCAGGTGAGTAATCTCAGGGGAAAAATGTGCTACTTATGTAGGGTGAATGTTACTCACCAACTGAACATGTCATCTGTGGAACTTTCTTCAGCCTGTGGTCTTCTGCAGTCAGTAAATGATGTCAAATCTTATTCTAAATACAGATTTCCCTTGTGAGCTACTTTGGCTTGCACTTGTACTAATCCATAAATGGAAATACTAACAATACTAATTAATATATTTTTCAGTGTTCCTCTGTAAGCTTTATGGATGAAGAGGTATAGCAGAGAGTAATGTCAGTACTTACTAAGCTTTTGTATCCCCAGTATTGAGAGTCATCTGGAGACATTTGGTATTTTTTTCCGAGGATGCCTTTTCTAGCACACTGTATTCAAAACACAGTAAGCATTTGCTTTAACTGCAGTAAGTGTGAACTAACTAGGTCTGAATTTGACTGTCAGAAAAGTTTTGAAACTCTATATGACAACCAACAAGTTGTTTAACTTAATGGCTTGGCAGAATATCCCGGAAGTTTTGCAATAATTTAAAACACAGTTATTCAGAGTGGGTTTCATTTTAGTCACAAGGCTGACTGACTTAAAAGTTCCTGTTTGCATTTGCAGTGAAATTTTTTGCACTTTTTCTAACCCTTCGCTACACAGTCCTGCTTATAATCATCAGATGTTAGTGTTCTTAGTCTTGTGTGTTAAGAGAGGGGGTTTTGGCAGAAGAACAGTGTAGTTACAGGGAGCTTCACAATGCATGTCCATTGGGAGAGTGAGTGAAAGTGGTATAGCTTATCTAAACTTCATGGACTGCTATGCAGTTGTAACTCTGTCATAGCTTTTCTTAAAGTGCAACAGCTTAATTTTATGCCTTGTAAGACTTCTTGTCTTTTTAATAGTAACTTCTTGTGTTAAACAAAACATTCCTGGTAGACGTATTGTGAGTTGTGGTGTTTTCAACTGCTTGCACACAAGGAGAGAAACCGGTAGGAATTCACAGTTGTCCTCTGTGGATTGCTCTGGAAAACAATTGTGTAGCTTTTACGTGGTCCTGCCAGGTTTTGTTGTCAATGAAAATGGCAATACTTGTGAATTCCAGTGTCTCTGCTGGAGAGAAGTGTGAGGTTAGTGGCCCCTGCTTTCTCACCCATTTTTAGCACTTTTCAGGCCAAACAACTTTGCATTCTCTTTGTCTAGGTGCTTTTCTTTTGTTTGGTTTCCTCTTCCTGACTCAACCAGAATCAGTTTCTTTGCTCAGCAGCCTCATCTTCATCTCCTTTCCCTTGTTACTTTACACGGCCTTTAGTCTGTCTTCACTTCTTGTCTCCTGTGCATTAGAATTAAGCTCCCTCCTCTGCTGTGGGTCACAGCAGGACCAGGTGTAAGAGCAGAATAGCAGTTGCAAAGGATTGTACTGCTTAGCATTCAAAGCCTTAAGATGGATTGTAACTGACTAGCAATTAGTCGTCATCAGTTATATTCTTAGCATCTTTACTAAGCATGTGTATTTCACTTCAGGTAAATACCTGTGACACTAATGCAGAAGCAGCTGGAATAGGGTGCTTTTTTGTTTGTTTGAGCTCATATTGCACTGATCAAGTATTAGTGTTTCTACAGTGACTTTCCTGTAAAGTTCACTTGTAATAACTCTTTTTACTCTGTCACTACTGTTTGGGAATTTTCCTTTCAATATGTTTTCTTTTCCTGGAGACAGTTATGAATAGTGGCTCATGGTTTGTTCAGTTCAGCTTGTTCCTCATTAGATCAGAAAAGTTACTGTGGTCTGAATCCTTGTTGCACTGGCGCCAGCCAGGCTGTTATTTTGCCTAGTTGCATCTTTTGTTGACAGCTCTAACCTTGAATTCCTGTCTTTGGAGAATTTACATAGGCTTTGGACGCCCTGTTTTGACTGAGTAGAATCATAGAACAGTTAGAGTTGGAAGAGACCTTGAAGATCATTGAGTCCAGCCTTTGTCCTAGCCCTATCACCCCACTAAATGATGCCTCCCAATGCAACGTCTCCCCAACACAACATCCAGCCGTCTCTTAAACACCTCCAGGGACGGTGACTCAAGCACCTCCCTGGGCAGCCTGTTCCAATGGCTCACAACCCTTGCAGCAAAGAAATTCCTCCTAATGTCTAGCCTGAACCTCCCCTGGCACAATTTCCATCCATTTCCCCTTGTCCTAGCACTCTCCACTAGGGAGAACAGACCAGTCCCTGCCTCTCTACAACCTCCCTTCAGGGAGTTCTAGAGAGCAATGAGGTTTCCCCTCAGTCTCCTCTTTTCCAGGCTAAACAGGCCCAGATCCCTCAGTCTTTCCTCCTCAGGCTTATGTTCTAAGCCCTTTAGCAGCTTGGCAGCCTCTGTCCCCTCTNTCTTTGGACTCAGCCATCTCTCCAGTTCTTAACCCAGTGAAGCGTATGCCCATCCAAGCCAAGAGCACTTAATTTCTTTAGGAGAATGCTGTGGGACACTGTGTCAAATGCTTTACTAAAATCCAGATCAATAACATCCACAGCCTTCCCTTCATCCAGTAAGCGGGTCACCCAGTCCTAGAAGGAGATCAGGTTAGTTAAACAGGACCAGCCCTTCATAAAGCCATGCTGACTGGGTCTGATCACCTGGTTATCCTGCATGTACTGCATAATGGAACTCAGGATGGTCTGCTCCATCAGCTTCCTTTGGGACTGAAGTTAAACTGACAGGCCTGTCATTTCCCAGATCCTCTTTCCTTCCCTTCTTGTAGATGGGAGTTATATTTGCTTCCTTCCAATCAGCTGGGACCTCTCCAGTCTGCCAGGACTGCTGGTAAATGATGGAGAGTGGCCTGGTGAGCACCCCTGCCAGCTCTCTCAGGATTCTAGGATGAATCCCATCTGGCCCCATAGATTTCTGGTCATTGACATGGAGGTGTAGGTCCCTGACCATGTCCTTGTGAATTGTTGGGGGGGACATTTTGCTCTTGGTGCCATTCTCTTGGCTTGGGGGGCTGGCTTTCCTTGGTAGGTACATGTTCTGTAAATTGAAGTGGAAATTTACAGCTTGCAGCCTAAGGTTTCAGCAAATCTAGCTACTCATGCTAAGTAAGTCAAATGAAGCAAACTGCATACTAAATCACATGTAACTGTATGTGATTCATTCTATTTAAAACTTAACTTGTGCTAAACAACTGATTTCTCTTAACAGTGAAAGGTATTCTTTCTCAAGGGAAAAATCACCTGGTGTGCAGTCCAGTTGCCATCCAGGGAGAATTCAAATTGGGCTCATCTGCCAATCTGTCTTTCATGAAGATTGTCACTGCTAGAGAACATTTCCATGCTGCCTAGCAGAGAGAGCTCAGAGAAGGCTCACTTATGCTACTTAACACACTTACGGGATAAGGGGATCAGCTTGTAGTCAGATTGCATAGAGTGGGAAAGGTGTGCATGAGACTCTTTGTACCCACAACTGTCTTTGTTTGCCTTGCTCCTTTTATGAGTTTCCTGGAGGAGTTCTTGGCCTGGCTTTGGATGAGGCCTCTACTTCCTTTGGAGCCTGCACCAAACTAATGTTGCTTTGGTTAAGGAGGGAATTGAGTGCATCCATTCTACTTTTGCAGAAAACAGCTTTACTGGAAACATAATTCTTTGAATGGAATTGTACAGGCCTAGTCCAGGCTAAAGAGACAGACTTTTTTCCCCGCATCGATGCTTAAGAATAGACAGGGATTTATTTCCTGTTGGAGTAGAAAAGCATATTCTATTCTTTCTAAGCACTCTTCAACAAGCTTTTAAAATACTTTGCTGAAGGAAGCTAGTAACATGAAGGCAACTATGCTTATTCTTTGTGGCAGAGGTGGGAAGCCTTATTAGCCAGTATAGCGCCTGAGCTAGCATTAGTAAATAGCTGCGTGAGCAGTGAGCTCTGACTTACATAGTTGTCCCTGAGATAGAAGCAGCAGCTTGGAATTTCATGACCAAAGCAAGGCGTTATTTCGTGATAATGCTTATTTTGGAGAAACTTAGTGCAGCAGGAAACAGTGCTGCAAGGTCATTGGATATGGAATGGCTGTTGGCTGGTGTGAGACTGTATTGTTCTATCTGTTGTCTGAATCCTAATGGGAGACTGCAACAGTTATCTTCAGAGATAATACTAAAGCAGATCTGAATTCTGTGTTCTGCCCTTGTTCCTATCACTGTTGTTTAATGTGGAATAGTTAGGGAATTAACAGAAGTACCAGAGAATAGATGGGGCAACCAGGAAATCTTTCCTTTAGTCCATACGGATTTTAATATAATACCACTTGTGTCCTCCTTGTTGCTGCTATTTGTTGTATATATAGTGTGGTTCTTGGCGTGAATATTAGGCTGCAGAGGGTTTAGAATCAAGTGTATTTCTGGGAAGAGTTTTCTAATCACTGTGCAATCATATACCAGCTGCTTCCAGCTATCATCTTAAAAAAAAAATTCTTTAAAATCCAATTTTAGCTATTTTATGTGGACACCTGGTCTTACATGATTAGATCTGCTCACAACAAGAAATTGTAGGTGGTGCTCTGTTTCATAGTTGAATCTAAGAAAGTATTGGCAAGAGCTGGTTGTTCAGCAGTGTCATAGATATTCGTGGCCATGTGTGACAGATCGGGTGGTAGATGTCTAAGGATTGCTTTGGACAAAAGGAAATAACCTGAAAATTTTCAAAAGATCATGGTATGGATAGGATGTGGTGTGGTTCTGAGGAACAGGATAGGAAGAAGCCTTGTGATCAAAAGCAGACTTGGCAGGCTTTATAGTTTGATCTAAATGGTAAGGTTTTTGAGATGCTTAATCATAGAATACTTTAGTTTGGAAGGGACCTTTACAAATCATCTAGTCCAACCCCTCTGCAGTGAGCAGGGGCATCTTCAACTAGATCAGAATGCTCAGAGCCCCAAAACCTGAACTGAAATGTTGCCAGGGATGGGGCATCTACCTCTTCTCTGGACCCTTCTCTGGATCTGAGTGTTACACTACCCTCATAGTAAATATGTCTTCCTTATATCCAGTCTACATCTGCTTTAGTTTCAAACCATCACCCCTTGTCCTGTTGCAACAGACCTTGCTGAAAAGACTGTCCCATTCTTTCTTAGAGGCTCCATTTAAGTACTGAAGGACTCAATAAGGTCTCTCTGGAGCCTTCTCTTCTCCAGGCTGAACAACCCCAACTCTCTCAGCCTATTCTCACAGCAGACGTGTTCCAGTCCTCTGATCATTTCTGTGGCCTCATCCAGACTCACTCCAACAGGTCCATGTCTTTCTAAGGTGTCCAGAGCTGGATGCAGTAAAAGCACTTATAATAAAAACCTTTTTAGTGTAGTACTTTTCCTTCTTCTCTGGCAGAAATGTGCTGTAAGATACATGCTAAAGCACCTTTTCTCCTTCCATTCTTTCAAAACTGTGTATACATGCTTTATAATGCAATTTGATCTGTTTTAGTAAAGGGAGTAAATTATAATAGGAACTTAATTCCGGAAAGACTGGAATTTTGTCTCTAATGTTTGCTTTTATCTTTCTCTGGCTCAGGTTTTTTGTGGTGGTTGTTGCAAGCGAAAATGCAAACTACAATACATGGAGAAGGAAGCAAGAGTCTGTACTGGCTGTTATGATCATATTAATAAAGGTAAAAAGTTTCTTGGAGTAATTGTAGTAATTGAAGAAGAATAGGTACAGCTAGCATCTTTCTAACCTTTGTTCTTTTGGGGGAGCTTCAGTGGTTTAATTGCTGTAATTCCTTTTTACATGTCCTGTTTTTGCCTGGCATAGAGCTAATTTTTCTTCTTAATAGCTACAACAGTGCTGTGGCTTTGGATTGTGTAGGAATTGGTGTGAGGAAAATATTGATAAGATACTAATGTTTTTAGTTGTTGCTATAAAATCAAGGACTTTTTAACTTCTTGCTAGTGTGATGGTATAGCTGGGAGGGAGCATAGCCGGAGCGATGGACTGAAACTGGCCAATGGGAAGTTATCCATAATACAATGCCGTGCTCCGTATATAGATGAAGGTGCTTTGGGAGGCTCACATTCTCGTTGTGGATTGCAGTTTAGACATTTTCTCTTCTCCGAGATCACAGACCAGGAATAGGCAAGGCCTTGATCCGTGGGTGGTGAGCAATTGCATTGTCCAGCAGTCCTTTATATATCTATATATTCTATTCTTACTAATATTATTTTAATTTTATTTTATTTCAATTATTAAATTGTTCATATCTCAACCTGTGAGTTTCCTTACCTTTATCCCTCTGATTCTCTCCCTTGATCTCTGGGGCAGGGGGAGGCTGAGTGAGCAGCTGCATGGTGCTTGGCTACCAAACAGGTTTAAACCACAGCACTGAGATGGAGAGAGGAAGAGTAATTGTATCTCTTAAGTGGATTTCAGTTCTGATTTTAAACTTTAGGAGCAAGCTAGATTTTTTTTTTTATTAAAAAAAGTAGGTTTGAACTCCACATGACTAAATACAATGTTTTATTATTGAGTCTCTGTGGCAGCAGTCTAGCAAAATTGATCCTCCCTCTTCAGTAGCCCTGTGGTGTGTTTGAAAACTATATGCCTTCTTATCCTCCAATGCTCCTTGCCAATTTTATGTCCTGGTGTTTTTATGACTCACTTAACAGTAGTACAGTAATGAATCATTAGGATAACATTTTCCTAAATGAAAGTTTAGCATGGATACTTGTAGAAAAAAAACGGGAGAAAAAATTGAGGTCTTGATTATTAATATTTAAATAAGTTGAAAGCATACTAGATTTTTGATGTGCCTTCTGAATGGAACTTGACTTGATTAATGTGATAGATGTATTTGTATCTAGGTACAAGAATTGTCTGGTTCAATGCAGTCACTTTAAAGTGTACAAAGAGGTCTCTTTCTGTGTTAGGAACAAATTAGGCAAATGTATATGTAGAAAATCCAGAATGCTGAATTTTCTTCTGTACAGTAGCTTGAGTGTTCATTTTTCATAACTAGCTCACACATTGTGCTCTGCTCTTGCACCCATAGTACTGCACTGCAAATGAAATTTAATCAGCTGGTTTGTTTGTGGGTTTGGGGGTTTTTTTTTTTGTAGCACAGGCATTTGAAAGGACAATGAGCTCAACTGATCCTCGCCCCGGTTCCAGTATTTCCTCTGAGCATTCTTCTGCAGATCCACCTTCAAAGGAAGCCCAGGCATCTGCTACTTGTGCTACATCTTCATCTGTCTCAGTACTAAAATCACCTGGTAGTAAAGGTATGCTGATTACATTGTAATACATCTAACACTTTCAGGACCACTTTGGAAAGTGTTTTTATTGCATCATGGGTACATACATGGTATAGTGGTTATTTTGTGGGCAATGGAAACTCTGTGAACTGGGACGCTGAAAAGTTACTTCTAGTTCCCTATTTTGATGCATGTATGAACTTGACTAAATCTGTGCTTAAGTCTCCATTTATGAAATGTGGATGTTACTTTTTCTTAATTTTTGAGACAAACTTTCTTCTAGGGAGTAGAATGTGTTAGAGTTTGGCGATTTTAAAATCAAACAAAAGCACTTACAAGCAGATGAATGAAAACAAAGGATTAATCGTTGTCTTCTCTGTTTATCTTGTGATTTTTTTATATTTTTGTGTGTGTAGATACTACTTTTAATTTTTATATAGCTTAGGAGATCTCTGGCTTGTGTTGTGATAGTCAGTCTTACAGTAAAACCAGTAAGTAGTTCTTTAGGGAAAAGTTGCTAGGGAGCAGTAAGAGTTCGTTCTCTGTGTAAAGATTAGCGGCTAAATAGAGTCTTTGTTCTGCTTTTATTAAATATCCGACCTTCTCCAATGAAAATAAACCTTTAAAGTGGTAAACTAACTTTCTGAGGGTGTATTTCACCTTTTGCTTGTGATAGGCTTTTCATTGTTACTGCAGAGGGATGATTGAGGAAGTAGCCGTCCTTGTATAGGGATTGATAATTTAACTGTAGCATAGTGGCGCCCTCTGCAGGTAGGAGATTTTTTTGCATGTATTTGCCTGACTGGAGGCTGACTGCTGTCATACCTGTGCTTGGTTGCAGTGAACAGACTCTGAAATGTATCTGGGGGGAGAAAGGGCTTATTTTTTATCCCTTTCAGCCGTTAGAACAGTACAATAACATGAAATCGGTGGTGTTTTCTTAACCTTTCCCAGGGCCGTACCTCAGAGAACAGAGGAGAGTTTGTTTTGCAGATGGTATTTTGCCAAGTGGTGAAGTGGCAGGTACAAGAGAACTTCCATCTGGAACAATGAGGCCATCAAAGGATGTAAGTCCAATAAACTCTGACTTACCAGACATGCATATAAAAGAAATTCAGATGTTAGTGTAGGTGCATGAATAACCTTTTGAAATACCTTTGTTTGCTGTTGATGGGGTCCCATACATGCCATAATACACCTTCTGCTTCATAGCTTTTTGAATCAGCCAATATTTCATCTCTTTTTTGGAGAGTTGCTGTGATGTCCTTGGATTGAAATATTCTGAAGACCATACCTCAAAGAAAACTATGTTTGTTTTGGGGTGTCATCTTTGTGTGACCCCATTACAAAAAGATGCCCGTTGGCCGCAGTTAACCAACCAGGTGGAAAGGGAGATGAGCTTTGGTTAGGCCACCTTTTCTAGGCCCTTCTCCGAGTGGAGCAAGCAGTGCTCTCCTCAAATAAGGCTGCTTGGTCATTCAGGATGCTGCCGAAAGACACTGTCATCTCTGGGTCAGTCTCTAGCGACCAATGTCCTGAACNTTTGGGTGTATGTGAACTTTAAAAAAAACAGTATGGCACAAAATTTTCCAAAAAAGGTGGGTTTTTTGCCTATGCAGCCTTTGATTAACTAATTGTAGGAAGGTAAGCACAGGGACAGTTCTGAAACCTCTCATTAATAACATGCTTACAGTAGAAGTTTGTGGGTTTTTTCCAGTGGCTTGCTGTAGTTTGCCTGTTGGGTTGGACTAACCAGAATTTGCTTAATGCCCTATGATAGTACATTATCAGGTGCACCAGTATCTATGTGTTGCTTCTAATGTGAATTAATATTGAACCAATTGTTTTTTTTTAATAATAGATCACATCCCTGGTGTTGAAGTAGTTGCACTTGGTGAGAAAAGTCCAAAGAAGTGTTTTCAGTTTGCCATGGAAAGAGTTTGACAGGTTCCTCAGCTGCAGCCTTTTTAAGATAAAGCATAACTCTGATGTGTTCTCTCAAGTGATACAATAAATTTTGCTATTCTAACGGTGTTCAAGAGTTTTTAAAACAAACTAGTAAAACTAACAGACAGACCAGATTATTATTATTTGTACATAGAGGATATGAACAGTGTAGATCAGCCCTATATCAAGAAGAATGCATAATAGTAAATGTAACTTCATTTTAACAAGGCAGGGCTCCAATAAGTTGGAGTAATCAAAAGGCATAGTCTATCTTCCATTTGGGGGGAAAGAGTAGGATATTTTTCACTTGCAAAAGATGAGCAATATCACCAGATGAGCCCCCACCATGGACAAGGTGAGTGGGAAACAATAAGTTGGTGGGTTTTGCATGCAGCTTCAGAAGCTCAAACAAAATTGCCATACTGCAGCTCTAAAGCAAAGGATGTACTTTACTAGGTAATGTGTAATCCTGAGTGTGTTTCCACAGTATGCTACGAAGAGCAAAGGTATGAAGTATTATGAAGCACCAGCAAGCAAATTCATGGCAGAGAAGTCTGTAAGAGACCAATTTAATAATATTTTCATTTATGTGTTTGTGGGGTGTTATTTTGGAGGTTGATGCCTTTTCTATTTTTTCTTTTTTCTGATTTGTACTCTTTTAACAGAGTATTTGCTACCAGAACTCATACACATCAGGCATAGGGATTTAGGGTTTTTCCTGTTGCAGTGCAGAGTGTTCCCTGTTGGAACCATATGCAAGACTAACATACCTGAAAGATGGTGGAATGGCTCTTGGGTTTTATTCAAATATGCCTATGCTTTTAGCTTGCCATTTTAGTTTCACTGAGAGAGCAGCATAGGTTTGACTCCAAACTCTAAAATAATCAGACTGTAAAATGCAAGATTCAGCAATTGGTACATAGAGTAGAAAGAAAAATCCATTTGCAGTACTGATCTGCCGAGCCCAGTGATGGCAAATTACAGTGATGACAATGCTCAATGTTTCCAATGAATGGGAAAACAGTAATACTAAACAGATTCCTGGAGGAGTACTAGGTTTATTGTTGGTTGTGTTACATCTGACTGTTGTATGCAAAAGCAACTAATCTGCAGTGCTGGGATGTGAATTTTATACTACTGAACAAATAAATTAATGATGCATCTTTACCTAATGTAACTAAAGATAGTGAGGCAGGAAAGGGGAGGAAGGATCTAGGAGGGATCTGTTGGCTTTCTAGATTAGTGGAAAGGCATCCTTAGCATTTGTGATGGATTTTTTTCTCTTTTTGCTTCTCGAATGCTAGTAGTGGAAATTCACCTTGTGAGACAAGAGTATAGATTTATTTTTTTTTCTTCTTCACAGGCCAGAAACCCAGAGGGAGATAAAACACTAACTAAAATATATCCAGTACCTGAGGAAGAAAGTGATCCTCCTTCAACAATGGATGAATCACGTCCTTTTTCTTCAGGCGATGTACAGCAGGCCGTTCCAGGCCAGGGTGAGGTGACACAGAGTTATATATTTAAAACTCTGGAAACTGAAGTGTGCTCTCCTACTGCAGAAGCTGGGATGACTAGTTCCAGTTCAGCTGACCAGACTGCAGGTGGTACACGTGTTAGTCCTTCAGATTACAGAGCACTATGTGGTGTGGAAAACTGCTTTCGTAATGCAATCAGCCTTGTTCCTGATGGTGATGAACTGCCACCACTTTTGCTTGCAACAGGTGCAAAAGGAAAAGGTAAAATTTGAGAAAATTGTTAATATTAGTCACCTGATGTCTAAATATGAACTTGTGTGTATATCATTTGTATTTTAATACAATTGTAATCTCATATTTGCTGCATATTGGATTGTTGGATAATTTAACATACGTTATTAACAAGGTCAACATGTTATGAAGAGATTTCTTCAACATCTAAATGCATTGTAGTAGTGGCTGCTGATTGATAGTAACAAACAGTACCAATACATAGATGAGGACACAGCATACACAGTCAGTCAGCAGTTACCAAATTAATAGTAGCTCTAGTTCACACCTTTTTTATGTGTTACTGCCTTATTTTTATGTGTTCCTTGAACCTTAGAGTAAGCTAGTCATCAGTTGTTCTGTAGTTATTCTAAGTTTGAGAATAACTACCATCCTCTTCAGATAGGGTGGGACAGTCTTTCATAAGCTGTGATCTGTAATTCTGATTTTTTAGGTGGTTGGCTGACATGAACTAAATTGCATGTCAATTTTTTAGATCCTCTAGTGGAAGAACATCCATCCCGCCAACAGATCATCTGGCTTATTATGGAAGGAGGTCCTTGTCCACTCACTTTTATCCTAAATGCAAACTTACTTGTAAATGTCAAGCTAGTAACTTGTAAGTAGTGCACATTCCTTTTCTGTGAAATCTAGCTTTCATTTCCTGACAGTAAAAAAACATTACTATGGTATCTGTCTTTTTAATTAAAGATTCTTCAGAAAAGTGCTGGTACTTTTCAACAAATGGACTACATGGTTTGGGTCAGGCAGAAATTGTCATTCTGTTGCAGTGTTTGCCAGATGAAAGTATCTTCCCTGGTGAAATATTCAAATTGTTTATTATGATCTACAAGGATGCAATGAATGGTATGTAATTTTAATGTCTTAACTTTTCACTTTATATTACCTTCTTGCTGGTACTTAAAGCTGGAAGTTGGTATGTAAATCTTATGATTCTGTTGAAAAATCCTTGCAGTGTAGCCTTGGGTTCTGAATAAACAACAGGAGTAAAAGTATTTAAGTTTCTTTGTTTCATATGTATAAACAGCCTCTTGGCAGGATTTCTTTGTTATTCAGTCATACTATTCTGGAGACTGAGTCTTAGAGTCTGTGATTTAGGATATCTGGAAGTGTGTTTGTAGAAGTATGGTACTCTTATGTATAGAAATATTGGAGGCCTGTGAATTGAAGTTCATCAACTGGTGTGTGCCAGAACATTGCACATTTTTTGCCATTTGTTTGGAAAAACTTAGTTTCATATTCAAGTTCATGTAGTTAGTAAATATAGAGCATTTAGTCGATGGGTTTAGATATCTGTTCAGACTTTCAGGCTTACAAGTCTGTAGGAGACTACTAGCTGGAGTAGTTTTCTTGACACTGGTGTATTCTCCAGATGCACAAAGACTCTCCCTCTTTCTACAGGAAGGCCAATAAGAAACATGGGAAACATTACTTTTACTGAAAACTTCTTCCCAGAAGAGTATGGAGGACTTCTGTTTGTTTCACCAACTTTTCAGAAACTTGATGATCAGATTCTACCAGATAATCCCTTTCTTTATGGCATTCTCATCCATAAGGTGGAAGTACGCTGGGCAAAAGTTCTTCCATTACGTTTGATGTTGAGACTGGGAGCAGAGTTTGATGGTAAGTTAAAATATTTTAAAATATCTGTATAAATGTAAAATCCCCTGTGAAAAATAAAAGGGATTTAGACAAGCAAAATCTTTAACAGAATCATTCCAATATTTTATATTACTCTTGTGCAAGACAGAAGTTTCATACATGGGAACCCACGTATTGAATCATATGAGAATGTTGTGCTGATAGACTTACCTTGCTGATTCTTTTTTCCTTTTCTTAGCTGTTGAAAAAGCTAAGAAGCCAAAACTGACAGCAGTAAACTATCAAAATGTCTGAAACTTGTCATAGGAGAAAGGCTTGAGGGGAAGTTCACAAGCCCAATTCACAACTGTGACGAGTTGTTTTTTTAATTAAACTAATTAAATTTAGTATGTTGGCAAAGTATTACTGCTTTATAAAATAAAGGTATTCACTGCTTATAAGGATAACTTATTAATTAGCACATTTTAAATCTCTAGGCCTGTAAAAATGCAGGAAGCATTCTTTCAAAGTGAAGTGGATGGAGAGAATGTAAAAGGGCATCAGCAGAGGTTGTGCAGCCTCCATGTGGGAATTACTTCCATAGTCTGTTGCAGGCTAATGAGACCATTTTCTGCTCTCCTATAGAGATAATGTTAATTCTTGCCACTGTAAAACTCTGCACCAGGCTTAGCAAAGGAAAGTGTTTATGCAGTTTCCCATTGTCTAGAGAAACAGATAAAGATAGCTTGAACATGACCTGAAAGTCAATACTCCCCTAAATGTCTTCTAGAATTGCTTGTGGACTTGTTTGAAGGATGCAGACATTTAATCTAGCAATATAGATGCTGTTTTGTTTCCTACTGCACTGCTGCTTATGATGCAGAGAGCAGGAGATACAGTGCAGCATGCAGCAGTTGCTTAAGTGGAGTAACACAACTACAAAGCATTGCAACCCATCCGGCAGCTAGTGACCCAAGGACTAAACCTAAGCTGTTTCTTTCCACATCACCTATTCCAAGAAACATAGCTGGCAAAGCACATGAAAGCAGCAGCAAGTCTCTGCCACAGAATTACTGCCCCTAGGAGACTCCATGCAATGACATTGCAGTAGGATTTAACCATGGATGGGGAAACCATGCAGTGGGCTGAAGGACAGTCCATGACAGAGAATTGGACAGGGGCTCTAGTTCCTTTTGCTGATCAGATACTGAATTTAAGAAATGTAGGCTATAGCTGAAATTGAAAATAAGGGCTCAGATGGGCAAGTCTTAGAGTTGTCGATAGGTAAACATCAATCCTTTCTTATTTTTTCCATGATACTAGCATATCCAACTCCTGTAGTAAGTTTCAGGCAGCGGAAGGCACTCTTTAACGAGGTTGAACGCACCATTCTGGACACATTTGCTGTGAGTAAATGTTTTATTCTCTTCCTGCAGTAATTTAGATTATGTAAAATATCCTCAAAACTCATTCTTGAAAGCAAAGTTATTTCGGCATAGATAAAGGGCTAGTATTTTTGTTCTTCATACCTTACTTGAAACTGTCTTACCAACAACCATGAGTGAGTTAGGAAAGCTGTATTATTCACATAATAACTGTTACACGTTAGTGCTGGTAGTTAGAAACAGCTTTAAATGAATGAGAAAAATATTGATGTTTACACTGAAGCTAGTAGTAATCGTGTGCATTTTTCTTTCAGGCATGGATGTGGTACAGGAATTCTAGTCTTAAGTCTGATGGTTTTTTAAATGTGAAGAAAGACTTGACAGGCAGAGGCACTGGTCTAGCTGTAATAGCAATTATTTTGTCATGCAAACTTAACCTTACCACAGTTGACCTGACTGTCTTGTGTCAAGAAGGTTTTTGGCAAAATCAACAGAATAAGCCAGAATTTATGCTATTCCCCGAGGAAGTTTTTCCTTTATTACACAAATTGTTTTACAGAAGCATAGAGTGGTAGAGGTTGGAAGTGATCTCTGGAGATCAGTTAGTCCAACCCCCTCGCTAAAGGAGCTGACCCACAGCAGGTTGCCCAGGGCTGCATCCAGGCAGGTTTTGTATCTCTCCAGAGAAGAAGACTCCACAACCTCTTTGGGCAGCCTTTGCTAGTGCTTCGTCACCTTCATAGGAGAGAAGCTTTTCCTCATGTTCAAGTGGAACTTCCTGTGTTCCAGTTTGTGCCCATTGCCCATGGCATGTTGCTGGACATCACTGAAAAGACACTGGCCCGATCCTATTGACACTCACCCTTTAGATACTGATAAGCATTAAAATCCCAAACTTCCAGATTTAAACTTCCAGAAAGCCTTCCTGTAACATTCCTTCTCTAACACATAGAACTTTACCCTTATTGCTATGGTGAAAAGTGCTATAAGGATGTGAAAGGTATTGTGCATGTTATTTAGGTCATCACTAAATGCTCTCTTTTGGCTCCTTTTTTGCCACTGTTGATGTCCGTGTCATTACATAAGGAATCAAACAGAGGAATTGCACCATCTGTAAAATGATGTGTTTTTTCTTAATGGAGGAACCTTATGTTTTAATTCCATGGGGCAGCTCCCTGTGCAATTGGTGAAGTGCAAGCACTGATGTGGAACTGCATCCTCAGCCTTAGTGTTATCCTGCTGATGAAGGGGACTTCTGTGGAGTTTATTTTCAGCTGGATTAGAGTTAATCTAATTCTCCTTCTCAGCTGTGTTTGTAGTGTCTGCTTGAAGCAGGCAGTGGGAATTTGTACTCATTGGCAGGACTGTGTGTCTTTTGATGCAGCAGGAGTTTTAATTATTGTAAGATGACTGCAAAATGTTATCCTCATCATCATCATCCTGGCTAGGCTTCGTGAACAAAGATCCAGGGAGGGCTCCATCCATGCTTTTCATCAGTGCTTTTTCCAAGCACTGCTTGGCTGCAAAGGCCAATTTGGGACAGACCAGAGTGGTTGCAAAAGGCACAGCACAAGGACTCCTCAGGAGGTAGAAGCTGCAAGACACGATTCTTTCTGTGCTGTCTTTTCTCCTCCAGAGTGATCCTGCGTGCCTGCTCCAAACCATGGGTGGCATTCAAACTAGTGTGTGTGCAGAGCTGCTGAGTGGAGGCCAGAGGAGAGCAGTTCAGGGCAGCAATATGGCCAAGGCTGAGCTGTTGGTTCAG
>VWZO01000745.1:46233-56237 GCA_013396975.1 Bucco capensis
CATGAGGATGATCAGAGGCTGGAGCACCTCTCCTATGAGGACAGGCTAAGAGAGTTGGGATTATTCCATCTGGAGAAGGCTCAGAGGAGACCTTCTTGTGGCCTTCCAGGATCTGCAGGGGCTACAAGAGGCCTGGGGAAGGATTTTTTTAGGATGTTAGGCAGCAATAGGACTAGGAGGAATGGTTACAAGCATGAGGAGGGTGGATTTAGGTTGGATGTTAGGGAGAAGTTCTTCACCATAAGGGTGCTGAGCCACTGTGCCAGGTTGCCCAGAGAGGTGGTGGCAGCTCCATCCCTGGCAGTGTTGCAGGCCAGGCTGGCTGGGGCTGGGAGCAAGCTGCTCTAGTGCCAGGTGTCCCTGCCCAGGGCAGGCACAGGGGTGGGAACTAGATGATCTTTAAGGTCCCTTCCAACCCTGACAGTTCTGTGATTCTATAATTAATTTTTTTATATTTAATTACATTCCTAAAATTGATACCTTAGTCCTAAGTATTTTTATAAGCTCATTAGTGCAATGTCTCTTACATGCTTTATCTTTTTTCTCTTTGTTTTTGTTTTTTTTTTTCCCTGATGCAGATTCAGCCTTACTGTTTGGACAGGAAAGGAAGATGTGTATTCTGTAGAAGATTTACTTCACATCCGAGAAAACTTTGATATAAGTAAAGTTTATTATGACATTTTAGAGCCACAAAATTCTGAATTCAGAAAAGCCATAGGAGTACAAAGCAGGCAGTCTCTGCCTCTTTAAATGTGAAAATTTCATATTCAGAGAAATAGATCATCCGGAAAGGTGTTTTGTTGTTTGTACAATTTAATGTTTGGAGTGAGGGTGGAATTTAACATGAGAAATTCAGGTCTTGCTTCCCATTCTTTGCTGAAAAGACATTATGCATGACTGGAAAATGGTGAGTTTTAAGACTTCAAAGATGGCAGAAGTGTATCTGCACTGTAGTGGAACCCACAGCCTCTCTCACACAATACAAATGTAGCTATGTTGGATTAATCTAATTAACTGTACCAATTTTCCTGCATAGAGACAGCCTGAGAAACACTTGTGAGCAACTACCTCTGGTAGTGACTAGACATCTCCTAAGCAGTGAATAAAAGGATGTGTCTATTTCCATATTCCCTGAATGGGGGGAAAATAATTTCTTTTTATGCATCGTAACAACAGCAAGAAAATGAATCTGATGTGATTTCCCTTTGAAATTCACTTGTAACACTGATGCAACAATAAATAGCAATCTTTCCTGTTACTTCTGCATCAAAATTAATCACAAAATACTGACAACTGCACTTCTCAAAACATTTGCTGGTTTCCTCCATTGTCTGAGCATTTCATCAAGAAATTCCTGCTTCAGTTGAGGGAGCAGTAATCCAATAATTAATTTTAAAATCAATCCAGGAGAAATTAGGCCTTATACCCTCAGCAAAGATTTAAGTTAGAATATCTGATCTTTTACCTGATTTTTTTTTTTTAAAGAATTTGTATTTTTTCAAGGTATAGTTTTAGCTTCAATTATTTAGCTTCATTATGAGATTAAGAAATTGCCATTCCCATTTATAATATCATAAAAACATTTCCAAAGTCTGCAGTGTTAGTAGGAACCAATTTGTACCCAGTTAATAATATTGACGTGTGTTGTTCTGCATAATTTCTCTGCTATAAAATGATTTCCCTGTTATCTTGTTTCTACCTGGTATGTGCAGATGCTGATCCAGCAACATCTCATGAAGTAAGAGGCAGAAGCTGAATGGAACCAAATTGCCCTTTAGGCATTGGAACAGGCTGCCTAGGGAAGTGAGGGAGTCACCATCCCTGGTGGTGTTTAAGAAACCTATAGATGTGGTGCTTAGGGGCATGGTGTGGTGGTATGCTGGTGATAGGTAGATGGCTAGACTTGATGAGCTTAGAGGTGTCTTCTAACTGTAATGATTCTGTGATTCACCATTTTCCCACCAGTCTTTAACAAGCTCTTAAAATAGTCCTAACTTCACTTTTGGAACTTGCTCATTTTTGGATGCTTCAAGTGCAAATTCAGGTGTTTGGTTTTGTTCACGTTGTGAACACTTCTTGTTCGTCTACATACAGAGACTAGAGTTTGCAGGCCATAAATGACAAAGAGTCCTGGAGTGGATGAATAGTCCTGTATAGTGCAGCTCACCATGGGCTATCCATGTGCTGCCGTCCAGAGTGACCTGGACAGGCTAGAGACATGGGCAGGGAGAGACTCAATGACATTTAACAAGGGCAAGTGTAAAGTACTGCATGTGGGAAAGAACAAGCCCATGGATCAGTCCAGNCCAGAGCACTGGCCCAGGCTGCCCAGGAGGCTGTGGAGTCTCCTTGTCTGGAGCCATTGCAGAGCTGCCTGGACACATTGCTGTGTGAGCTGGTCTAGGTGCTCCTGCTCTGGCAGGGGGGTTGCACTAGATGAGCTTTCTAGGGCCCTTCCTACCCCTGACATACTGGGATACTGGGATACATTGATATCCCAGCTGCCACCATAACACTGCACATCCCAAGCTGACCCATCCTTTGTGGGGAAGGATTGATTTTTGACAACTGTGGTGTGGATTTGCATCTGTGCTTATTCCAGCTACCTCTGAGAGCTTGGCAAGAGAATCAACAGTAATATCACCTGCCTTCTGGCAATTGTCACTACAGATTGGAGAGATTTTGTTGCAAAATTGATTTCAAGAGTTATATTTGTAGTTTCAGATCAATGCTTGGCATATAGCTCTAATGTGTAGAGACATAAAGCATGCACAGTTACTTTCCAGCTGTCAAATGTTCACTTCTTCAATGTGTGGATATTAATGGACTACTAAATATTTTTATATTTTTACATTAAGAGGTATTTACAGAGACTGTATTTCCATGATCCACTGAAAATTGTCTTATATGAAGGGCAAAGCTAAATAATATTGGTTATTTGTTAGGAAGTGTCCGACTGGGTAAATTTTGACTCAAGTTGCAAGAAGGCATATGGTACCCACTGTGTATCTTCAGGAAGAAGTATCTCATTTGAGTATACAGAAATTCACATTAGACAGACACAATTTCAATACAGTTCATTTCTGTAAATTATGACAAAACAGAACACAGTATTTCTCAGTCTTTAGAAGACAAGTTCTAAAATGCTAAATGCAATACCAGAAACCAAGCTTCTATGGAATACAGACAAAGACAAGTGCAGACATTTCTAATCACTGAGCACTGGGTGGGAAGGAGAAGTAGATTTTAGATACAGATACCTAAATAGTATGCAGTAGCTTGGATAAAAAGGAGTGCTCCTCATCTGTAAGACATTCAGGACTCTGCTTCAAATTAGGCAAAATGAGGACTTCCACCTCTCAGGTGAGTATTGTAGCTGTCAGGTGGTTCTTTTTTTAGGTCTTTCAAAGCAGGAGGACAGAGCTCTTCCTTGCTCCCAAGTGTACAGGTGAAGTGTCCTTGCTGATCAATGTGACATCTGGATGTGCCCCATCATCTGTATCCTGTCTTGAAAACAAACCCAGGCCTGTGACTGACAAGAAAGAACTACTACATGATGTGGAGATCACTTTTCAGGGAGGAGTCTGGAACTAATGGACCATAGTCCATCTGGAACAGGTTGCCCAAAGAGGTGGTAGAAGCCCCATCCATGGAAGTTTGGAAGGCCAGGCTAGATGGGTCTCTGAGCAACCTGAGCTAGTGGGAGGTGTCCCTGCCTATGGCAGGGGGTTTGGAACTAGATGATCTTTATAAGGTCCCTTGCAACCCTGACAATTCTATGATTCTAGTTAAAAGTAATGGACCTCATCAGAGCCAGTCAGCATGGCTTTATGAAGGGCAGGTCCTGTTTAACTAACCTGATCTCCTTCTAGGACTGGGTGACCCACTTACTGGATGAAGGAAAAGCTGTGGATGTTATTTATATTGATTTTAGTAAAGCATTCAACACAGTTGCTCACAGCATTCTCCTAGAGAAATTACCTGCTCTTGGCTTGGATGGGCATAGGCTCCACTGGGTTAAAAACTGGAGAGATGGCTGAGTCCAAAGAGCTGTGGTCAATGGAGTTCAATGCAGTTGGCAGCCAGTCACGAGTGGGGTCCCACAGGGCTCAGTCCTGGGGCCANGGAGGAAAGACTGAGGGATCTGGGC
Organism: Bucco capensis; assembly: GCA_013396975.1. Classification (NCBI taxonomy): domain Eukaryota; kingdom Metazoa; phylum Chordata; class Aves; order Piciformes; family Bucconidae; genus Bucco; species Bucco capensis. The sequence continues at coordinate 50,384 of VWZO01000745.1, forward strand.
CTGTTTAGCCTGGAAAAGAGGAGACTGAGGGGAGACCTCCTGGCTCTCTAGAACTACCTGAAGGGAGGTTGTAGAGAGGCAGGGACTGGTCTGTTCTCCCTAGTGGAGAGGGATAGGACAAGGGGAAATGGATGGAAATTGCCCCAGGGGAGGTTCAGGCTAGACATTAGGAGGAATTTCTTTGCTGCAAGGGTTGTGAGCCATTGGAACAGGCTGCCCAGGGAGGGGCTTGAGTCCCCATCCCTGGAGGTGTTTAAGAGCCAGGTAGATGTTGCATTGGGAGGAATCATTTAGCAGGTTGCTAGGGCTAGGACAAAGGCTGCACTGATGAGCTTCAAGGTCTCTTCCAGCTCTAACTGTTCTATAATTCTATGACCTGGTAGAAACTAATGGACCTTTGTTTAGATACAGCCTCTGCCTACCCCCACACTTCCACTTTTTAAATAAGCAGCTTCCAGTAACCCAGTAGCTTGTGAAGCCGAAGCTGATTGACATGCCTGGTTGACACAGTGAGTGGGGTTGGGTCATTTTGCCTGAGATTATTCAGGAGTTCCTGCCCACTGTTCTGGCTTCTCACCTCAGCAACCAGGCACCAAGTGCTGGCCTTGAGCTGTCCCCTGCTGTGGATCACACTGACTTCCAGTGGCCAGCAAGACACCTAAAGTGGGCTCCCAGCCATTAGCTGGAACGTGCTGTGGTAGTTATGCATGCAACAGAGCTCTGCAACATACATTTTTATTGACTCTGTATATTATCTGTTTACATTCAGTAAAGCCCTTGAAGCCAGAAGACACTGCCTAAGTACATCTGCCCTTACCTACATTTTTTGCATGATTGTGTCTGGGATTGCTGGATATTGCATGGCTTGGGCAGTGTCAGTCTGGTGTGTAGCATCAAAGTCAGATGTTTCTAGTTCCCAAATTCCATGTGTACCACCTTTCTGGGTGCTGAAAGGGTACATGTTAGGGGAAATCTAGAAGGGTTAGTGTTTACAACCAAAAATGAGAACTGCAATGCTTAAGGGCTGCTGTGAGTTCAGCCTGCACAGATAAGATTTCAGTGCTGAAGTTGAAAACAGGACACAAATATTCCTCAGGTTGCAGAAAGCAGTGTTGTTACTTACCTTTTCGAGTAGTCTCTAAGCTATTTAACTCATTCCAATGCAGAGAACTTTAGATCACAGACATCCTATCTTTTGTGATACGTTTCATTACAGTCATGTAGTGCATTGACTATGTACATATCGTAAAGATTTTGCAAGCCTTTCATCTCATGTTAAAAATTCACTAATTGCTTAATCTGCTCAGTCTGTAATGACTGCCTCCTTAGCAGTAGTTTCATATTTTTAGTCTCCCTAGGGAAAGGAGGTGCTGCTGGTACTAAGTGTTTTTGTCCACAAGAAGTCATCCCAGAAACCCTGCTTATGAAAGTAGGATCTGAAATTGTGGGGTGACAATTCACATTCAGTGGTGGAAGAAAACCTGGTCTTGTCTGAGCAGTATGCTCCAACAACAAGGCTCCTGAACTTTGTCTTTCTAGAAAAGCTTGATTTCTTCTGCTCAGAGTAACAGGAGGCATGTTCTCCAGTATTCCTCTAGAACTTGATAACAAAGAGTGAGATGGAGAAAGAACTTTTTTCTTTCCTGTCACTGACTTACTGTATTCTGCAGCAGCAGGGCTTAGACTCGTAGTTAACTGAGAATCTGAGCTGTAGTGATTTGCTCCCAGATTTCTTCTCTGAATAATACTGCTGAGGTTTGAAATTAAGCTGGTTTGTCCTGAACTGGCATCCTTACCCATAGGAATCCCACTGGATTTCTCTTTACCATAAGAAGTCTGAGAGCTTAGCTCATCATGTGATAATTTCCTTGATCTAGTTTGATCAAAGGTTTTCAGTAAATGAGCAGTGTCTTTTATGTCAATACTTTGGTGCCTGGTGATGAATCTCTTTGATAAGGCAATGCCATTGATTTTAAAAGAGAGCTCTTCTTCTGGAGTAATATCCTGAAGTTCTTCTTGTAAAGAGGTAATTTTATTTTGGTGAAACAGTGATAGAGAGCTCTTTATCCAAGGCTCAGACTGTAGCCGCTGCACTTGTGCCAGCTTGGGCCCTACTCTCGTTGAGCTGGATTTTTTGGTCAGTGAAACTGTTTGAGATGAGTTGTCCATGCTTTCTGGACGTTCCAGCTCTTTATATCTGCATAGTGCTCTTTTTGTTTCATTTAAGCTTGGAAGCGGGGATGGAGAAGTCTTCAATTCTATTTGGGATGGGGAAGTGCAAGTAGTTGAGGAATGGCATTCTTCGAGGTCTGCAGGAGGCACATTTAGGTACTGTTTTGTTTTCTGCCTTCCCGAGGCAGACTTGTCTGTTGTGATGATGATGACTTCTTTTCCCTGTGCCCTGCAGGCATTAAGAAGAACGTTCAGGGTTTCTTTGTCTTCAGAGTGTATTGCATACACAAGTGCAGAGCAATTGGAGTGATCTTGCAGGCTTGGATCAGCTCCACTGTTGAGTAGCAGAGATACCACTTCAGGGCCTGCTTTTTCCAAACAAGCATGCATCAAGGCTGTCTTTCCAGATTTGTCCTGTATGTTTGGATCAGCCTTTTTTTCCAGTAGGTATTTAACCATCTTTGGCTTGCTGACACTCTGGGAATCCACATGTTGTGTCCTACAAGCAATCATTAAAGGGGTTTCACCTCTCTCATTGCTCTCATTGATGTAGGCACCACCCTCTAGTAACAGTCTGGTGAGGCGAAGGCGGCTTTGATAGACAGCTCTTATCAGGGAATTATCTGCTGGCAACTCCACCTTTTCACTCATCCCACTTGTCTTGCTTGGACCTTCCAAGTGGCTGGAAAGAATAGCTGGTTTTCAGAGAAAGCAAAGAAGGATCATCAGAAGAAAAAGAATAAAAGAGGATTTAACTGTACAAATTGCTCTTTGTAAACAGCCCCTTCCTTTGCCCAAAGAGTACACGTCAAGAAATTCATTAAAGACTTGAAATAATATTTGGATATAATTGTAACATTGATGTGGCAATTCTAAACAAAATGGCAATTCTAAACATTAGAAATTGAGGAGATATAAAGTTTACAGTTCTTAATAAATAAGAAAAGCAAGCGTATAAAATATCTTTTATCTAAGAAGAAATATTTAAATAACTGGAAAATAGATATTATTTTATAATAGTAATTACATTTGTGGAAGTACACTACCTTCCTTAGGCTCCTTGGAAAACATGCAAGTCTGAGTGAAATAGCATAAAGGAGGTGATGCACAGCCTTGTGCCACTCATTGCAGGAATCAGTGGGCTGAGATGAGTCCTGTGCCTGGGCAGACAGGATCAGCTCTACGACAAAAGAAACATTTGATAGAATCACAGAAAAGCTAGAGGTTTCACACACACAAAAAATTAAAAGTTTAGTGTAGTATAAATAATGAAAGGTCTTCTATGAGTATATAATTGCATATATGCAACCAATATATTTAAATTACTTTCATTTATGTCTTTTATGTCCTTGCTTTACCCATGTGTAGGAAAAGTCTTCAGAGGTAAAAAAAAAAGTCAATATTTAGAAGTTGGCAGAGCAATATAATTCCAAGACAACACTAGATGTGGATATGAAAGTTACATTTGTTTATTTATAGTGTATTTCTAGGGAAACAAAAATGTTTAATTGGTTTAACTGCAAAGGAAAGTAACAGAGACTCATTTTTTAACCATTGAAAGCACTAGTAACATTCTGGTAAAAAATGGAGCATCAATTTCATTCTGTTTTTCTTTGATATTGGAGTTCTACTTTGATTTTCAAAATCCATGTGATTTGTCCTAAAAGTCCTATAAAAAAAGTCAATGGAATTACACATGACATTTTTATCACAGATTTCCTACTCTGCCCCTGGCTGATCATGGTATAGACAAATGTACTCTGCACTGGGTTACAAACTGGCTGGATGGCCATTCCCAGAGAGTTGTGATGAATGGAGTGAAATCTAGCTGGCTGCCAGGCACCAGTGTGTCCCTCAGGGCTCAGTTTTGGGGCCAGTCTTGTTTGGCATCTTTATTGATGACCTGGATGTGGGGATTGAGAGCACCCTCAGGAAGTTTGCAGATGACAGCAAATTGTGTGGGAGTGTTGATGTGCTGGAGGGCAGGGAGGCTCTGCAGAGGGACTTGGACAGGTTGGATCCATGGGCTGAGGCCTATTGTATGAGGTTCAATGAAGCCAAGTGCTGTGTNGGGAAGAAATACTTTCCAGAAAGAGTGGTGAGGCACTGGAACAGCCTTTCCAGGGAGGTGCTTGAGTCTCCATCCCTGCAGGTGTTTAAGAAACGTGTAGATGTGCCTAAAGATTTCAGTATATTCTGTAGATTTCTTGGATTATTAGAGACATATGAAGCTTCCTGAACTGTTCACATATTAGAAGCCACTAGGCCTGTTCCTAAGGGATTGTTTTGGACTTTCCCATGCCTTGCCAGGGACATGGTGTTTGGAAGAAGCCAGCTGCAGATAGCCTGAAGACAAAACAACAGCAGAGGGCCAAGCCCCATGTGGGCTGTCTCTGAGGGGCAGAGCTGAAGACCACCAGGGGTGGGCCATTGGTAAACCTAGTGCCAGGGTTGGCTATAGTTATCAATATGTTATTTACCAATAAAATGTATAAAAGGGCTAATCCCTTCCAATCCTTTGCTTTTTGAGCATTTAATCACTAGGAAAATTTTCTCACAATGTTATGTTACATCTAGCAGTGAAAATAATCACAAAATTGAGCTCATCAATGTCATAATGTATAAACAAACATAAACATAACCAACATTTTGATTAAGTAAAACAGTGCTATGAATAAATATTCTTGCAGTGTATCCCTCACTTTTTCAATGTATCACAGTATCCCAGTATGTCAGGGGTTGGCAGGGCCCTAGAAAGCTCATCTAGTGCAACCCCCCTGCCAGAGCAGGAGCACCTAGACCAGCTCACACAGCAATGTGTCCAGGCAGCTCTGCAATGGCTCCAGACAAGGAGACTCCACAGGCTCCTGGGCAGCCTGGGCCAGTGCTCTGGCACCCTTGTGAAAGCCAAATATTCTGCCCTTTATGCCTCAGCACTCTTGGAGCTACACAAGCAAGCTTCCATAGCAGTGTTTAGAGTCTAGAATCGTTCCAGTAAAATTAAGTCAGTGATTCTCAGCTTTAAAAAGAGATGTTAAAGAGCTTAAGCCTTGAAGCATTTTTGCGATTCTTCCTATCTATGTTAACCCTGGAAACTCTCTCAGCCAGGGTAACATGACATCTGATTTCCTACCCTGTCACAAATGTGTTGAAATCTACCACATATGAGAGTAACTTTTAATTAAAGGATTACCATTCTAACACAGCCAAAACTACAGCACACACAACTCCCCCCACTCAACTCTGCCAAAGTTTCCAGAATCAAGGCCAGTTTGGGAAACCTAGCCTGTCAAGTGCAACTTTCCATAGCAAAGCATCTATCCCCTCAGCCTTGTTTTTTTATTCTGAGGTTAACTGTAGGACAATCAGGATCTGTATTTTTCTCACCCACCTCCTCACTTAGAATCTTCTGTGTTTGTACCTCTGAAGGAAGTTTGGAGAGGTCCAGCCAGCTCATTGAGTACCTTTTACCTGTCACAGCGTTTATCACCTTTCCGAATACTCTTTCTCATTTGTGTTTCCTATGGTTACTAATTACTGCCAGAGGGTGGTTGGAGTATGGTGAGGAGCACTGAGAAAGTTTTCACTGAGGCTCCGCACTAAGGTCAACGTAGTTGCTCACTCCTGTTTCACAAGCATCCTTACTTCTAACCCAACGGCTCTGAAGTCTACCCCCCCCCCC
>VWZO01000745.1:63150-81024 GCA_013396975.1 Bucco capensis
ACTTCTCAAGTTTGGCAATGAGGATACCATGGGAGACAGTATGGAAAGCTTTGCTAAAGTCAAGAAAAACCACATGCACTGCCTTCCCCTCATCTCTCCATCTAGTTATGGCATCAGAAAAGGCTATCAGATTAGTCAAGCAGGACTTTCCCTTACGGAATCCATGTTGACTACTGGTGATAAGCCTCCTTTCCTCCACATGCTTGGAGATGGTGGCAAGTCCAAACTGTTCCATCAGCTTTCCAGGGACGGAGGTGAGGCTGACTGGCCTAGAGTTACCCGGGTCATCTTTCTTGCCCTTTTTGAAGAGTGGGATAACATTGGCCTTCCTCCAGTCCTCAGGCACCTCTCCCATTCTCCAGAACCTCTCCAAGATTATGGAGAGTGGCCTAGCAATGACCTCTGCCATTTCCCTCAGCACTCTTGGGTGCATCCCATCCGGACCCATGCACTTGTCCAGTTTGCTCAACTGATCTCTGACCCAAACCTCATCAACTGAGCTCAAAACTCCCTTCCTCCCATCTTCCTCTGCAGTTTTAAAGTACTGGGACTGCTGCTAGTTGGTGTTAGCAGCACAGACTGAGGTGCAGGTGGCATTGAGTATCAATGAAGTTAGCTGCTCTTTTTCATTTATGGAAGAAAAGGAATGGAAATATTTGGATTTTATCTGAAACAAATCTGGTTTTGGATTTTGCTTTCCATGGGAAATTGTAAACACTTTGGTTCTCATGTCTGTTGGGCACCAACTTGCCTTAGCCCACACTAGCAAAAACTGATTCCCATGAAGAGGGAGCCAGGATTGCTTACTTTATACAGTAATACCATTTTTTTATGCATTAATGCATTAGTGTGCAAACTGTTGAATGTGGTGTAATGTAATATACGAAATACCAGTCTTTCTATTACTTTATTATGTATTGGTGCAAAGAATTTTTTTAAACTATGAATAAATGGAAAAACACAGAAGTGTAATTGGTTTAGTTGTGGTGACTTAAATTAAAATACCCAGCCCTTTGAAATTAGAATTATTATATATTAATTTGGTACCTTAACAATACACTTTAAAACATTATGTACAGAGGCAGATTTTTACTGTGCTAGACCTCTGCTTAGAGCAATGCAATAACATATTGGAAACAAGTATTTCTTAAAAATACTTTTATTAAATGTAACAGGTACAGCTGCTTGCTTGTTCAACATAAAGTGAAATTATGCTAGTGATCTAGAGACATCAATGGAGAGGTCTAAAAGAGAAGAGAGGTGACAGAGGCAGTAGGTAGAGGACAGAGAAGCACTACGTTTTGTTTCCAAATTAATAAGCAAAATCAAATAGAAGAAATAGGGAGTCTGTTAAGAGTCTCAAAACCCCCACAAATCTGCATGTAGAATAACAACTCATTAGTTTATTTATTTACTTAGATAGTCTTGATTTTGAAGCATATCTGGTCCTGTGCTCTCTTGGCTAACTGGGCCAGGCACATTGGGGAAGAGCACTGAGAAAGGTAATTTGACATTGAGTCAGGTATTACCTCTGGCTTGAGAGAAATAACCAGCCAAAGCTGATTTTTGTCCTGATTTCTGTCAGGCATATTTTAATGATTTAGTTATGACATGGAGTCTTCTTTTTGGAACAATATGCTGTCTGAAGTGTTTGGTGTATTTTTGCTAATTACTTCAATGAAAAAAAAAAATCCACTGTGTGTGTGAATTGCTCTTCTGATACTTGCAGGAATCATTATGATTGGTGAGGGAACAGGAGTTGTTCAAATAATTTTAGAGAATATATTGCACCCAACTGTCTTGTCCATGGACACAACCATTTGCAATGCTGCCAAACACAAGTGCTACTCGTTTCCTCAGTGTTGTAAATCAGCAGGCTCATGGGATGATCTCTCTTTTGCCAGTATTTTTATTTCCTCTGGTGTGAATCAGACATTACTAATGCAGTCTGTGAACATCCACAGAATCAATACATTCTCTTAAATGTGTTCAGAGAAAAAATGGCTTCTTTGAAATTCATATACTAGTCATGGTCAATATCAGATGAATCTTTCATGTGACTGAGAAGAAAAACCTACACTTGCAGTTTTGTCACAAAGCCTTCTTCTGGAGAAGGATTGCAGAAGAATGGATTGCCCTTTTTGTATGATTAACAATGGAACAAACATGAAAAAAAATTAACTAGGAAAATCAATTCTTGATCAGGTTTTCCACCTATGACTCTTGATGGGAATAGAGCTGAATTTTAACCTTTCTGAACAAAACCTAACAAGATGAGGAACTTAAAGTCCCCTTGTGAAAATGAAGCTCTTTTTCATGCTGATTTCACAAGAAGAAGTTTTCTGGAGTTTTTTTGCCATGTTTAATAACCTACTGATACTGCTTTGAAAAGCTCAAAGTCTTCTGAAGTACTCCTCAGTACAACTAACAAACTTCAGTGGAACTCAGTGGCTCAATTTATTTTAGATTATTTACTCTTTTATGAGAGGTCTATTTCATATTTTTTCTGGTTTTAATAACTGCAACAATGGGATGTATCAACCCAGTGAGGTAATCTGCTCATGGTTTAGAGAAAGCATCCTCAAAACAGATGTTCTGAGATCTGTGAGGTGTAGAGCATGTCACAGACATCTCGTGTCAAATGCTTCCAGGTTTAAAGGTGCTTGCCTGCTAACTACTGTCCATCAACAGGAGTTACTAGCCCCACAGATTTATCAGTGGGAAGGAGTACCTGAGTTTTCCCTTTTCCTTTCAGGCAAACCCACTTTGTTCAACTGAAATCTTTCTTCACTGGATATTTTAATGAACCCATCTGGCTCTGCTGGATCTGCAGTAGGCATCGGGAGACCTGATAGTGACCTTCCAGGACCTAAAGGAACTTCCAAGCAGGCTGCAGAGGGCCTGTTTGCAAAGACCTGCAGTGAAAGGACAAGGGGCAATGGTTTGAAATTGGAGAGGAGTAGATTTAAACTGGACATTAGGAAGAAGTTGCTCCCCACGAGGGTGGTGCAACACTGGCCCAGGTTGCCCAGGGAGGTGGTTGAGTTGCCATCCCTGGAGGCATTGCAGGTGAGGCTTGCCAGGGCTCTGGGCAAGCTGCTCTAGTTGGGGATGTCCCTGCCCACTGCAGGGGGGTTGCACTAGATGAGCTCCAGAGCTCCCTTCCAACCCAAACCAGGCTAGGATTCTATTATTCTATGACAATCCCTCCATCCATGGAGTAGAGATCTCCAGCAAAGGACTGGCAATTCATCAACTAGTATAGCTGTTTGAAAAGAGCAAGTGTGAGTGTTCTCAGCATGCTTTTGTGTGGAAAACCATGAAGTTTGATGTTGAAACCTTAGGAAATTGATGATCAAAACTCTCAAACCTTTCCAATGATTGTGTATATAGAAGAAGTAAAGATTAACTTTGCTGAACAACGCTATGGCATTGTGAAACATGATTTCTCTCTCTTGGATAGGAACCACAAGATGAAAAATTGTCTGTTTCATCAGTAGCCTGTGAAGCACTGCTTAGAGTAGCCAAATTTGTGTGAAAGTAAGGGAAAGGTTAATTCTGGAAGAGGGAGATGGTGACCACTGACTCAGAGACCACCCACCCAAGAAATCCCAACTCAAAAGCCTTAAAACTATAATGAGCATGTGTGCGAATTTACATGGTAGGTGAAGCACTTTGAACCAATCACTTAATAGAAAAACAATTCATATGTGTTAGTTAACGAAATGTGTTAACCTTTTGTGTGTAAGTAACTGTTGATTTGAGATGTTGGTGTGTTAGTTTCTGGCTAGCACCTGTAACTACACATTCACAAAATAAATGAAATAGCTCTGCTCTGTATGTAGATTGGATGATGGCAAATTGGGTGACAAACCCTATTTGGGGTAAGTTTGGAGGAAGGATGAAAATTACAAGTATGCTACTTCTAAGGAGTAAGCACTATGAGAAACTTGTTCTCAGTTAAATCAGTGATGCAATTCATAGCTAAAGTGACTTCTGTATAATCTTTTACATATTGAAAAAGATTCTGCTTGGTATTAGAGGTTCATTAAACTGAACTGCTGAAGGAAAAGACATTGATTTAGGCTTCTGTGACAAACTGTACCAACAATTTCCTGTCCTCTCAAGTTCTGCTTTTACTTTATTTTTTTTTTTCTGTTTATATTTTCATAGCAGGCATCATGTAGCAAAGTAAATTTCATACCTAAAGTATGCAAAATATATGGCCTGATTTCAGAAAAAAACATTTACTACCACTTCATCAGACATAACCACATGCTTAAGGGCACTTTGAAATACCTACTTTTCTTGATCAGAATAATTCTTTGAATTTGTGAAAATTTCCAGTCCAACAGGACAGCTGATAAGGGACTGAACTGAGCTTGAGGACTAGAGGTGATCCTAAATAAATAACGTAGCCAAGACCACTACAAGACATGAGCAAAACAAGATTTATACACTAAGATAATCTACTTCATTAAACCACCCAGTTTAAGGGGAGATAAATGAGCAATTTTTGGCATGTAAGCCCTTGCTCAAGTCATCTCAAAAAAAAATAAATGGAGAATATAACCAGAATAGGACTCTGCCTGAGAGCTTGTCTGTTCTTTTTCCAGCCACACCAATTAATCTATTAAAAGGCCCCTTGTACAAATTTTGCTTTGATGGCACACAAAAGGAGAAGGAAACGACCTGCAAAATGCTCTGCAGACAGAAAACACAGAGGAGAGCATAAGCCAGGATCACTCCAGAGCCCACAGAAAGCAAGTCTTTATAATAATAAGACAACTAAGAAAAATTGGCAGGTTTCCCATATGGAGTCTCAGAAGTGTATGCTATCCACCATCTCTTACACAACCCTTGGGCTACTGGGTGCTCTAGGATGGAACTCTTGATTTCATATTGCAGGTGTTTCAGGACAGGGATTGTAGCTGAAGATTTCTGTGTACTTGACAGAGGCAGTCACAAAGACATCCAAATCCTGAAAATCCTTCACTAATGAAATTCTTTGTCACAGCATCTTACAAGTGCTACACCTGGCAGCATTTTGAAAGTGTTTCCTTAGCAGTTACAGTTACAGGGCAAGCTATCACTTCTAGGAATCAAATCCTTCTAGGAATCATCAATTTCCTTTTCTCACTTCTCTTGCCTCATTTCCACTCTTTTGTTCCAGTACCTGCCTCTTCAGAAGATTTTTTTGGTCAGCCTAACCTGACTTGACAGGTAAGCTTCACTCCTACAGCTGTCCTGGGCAAGCAGAGACAGTTAACACACAACCAAATAATGATGGAAGTATCCCCAAGTTTCATACTTAGCCAAGCTTTGTCACCTCTAGTCACCTCATTTTCATAGAATCCTAGAATCCTAGCCTGGTTAGGGTTGGAAGGGAGCTCTGGAGCTCATCTAGTCCAACCCCCCTGCAGTGGCCAGGGACATCCCCAACTAGAGCAGCTTGCCCAGAGCCCTGGCAAGCCTCACCTGCAATGCCTCCAGGGATGGCAACTCAACCACCTCCCTGNGATTAACAACTCTTCCCACAGCTTCTCCTCTCCGAATCAGCTGCTGCCTGCTCATACCTTCCTCTCCTGTTAGCATAGCTTTTAAACTACTCAGAATTAGTTTGGGTTTATATTTAAATCTTTGGCAAATTAGCTGTAGTCTGATGAAGACCACATGGTTGTCTGGCTGCAATTAAGAGCTCATGTCAAGCTCTCCTGATGCTCTCTTTAGATAACATGCATAAGCTGATCATTGTCATTTTCCCCTTCCTGTTTTTCCCCTTGTGTTCTGTATATATATATATTAATAATATTCTATTTGGTAAATAAGGAAACTCGTATTATTTAGAGACCTTTCTTCTCCATGAATTGCTTCTCATGACAGAGATTTGTTGTTGGAATGTTCCCAATCCTGTCCTTGAACACACTGCAGCCATAACACTACTGGTGAGCTACTGAGAACATCAGCATTCCACTGCCAAATGGAAATTGCTGTCCACTGTCAGATGAGAAGAGATAATGAGTAATATACAAGCAATAGAACATGAAGGGTTTGTTTTCAATCTCTTATGCAGGTCCTCCGGTTTTAGCAATCGTGTTAAACCTGGTATTATCCTTAAACATTACATTTTTAATGGGTTTAGAACTCTTTGTTCTTGGGAAAGCATGAATGAGGTGGATTCAATTCTATCTGCACTATGTTTTCTGGGTGATTGGTAATTATACCATCACTCGTGATGCTATTCATTGCACTTAGCTGCATGGAACTGGGGAAATACATGACATTTGCCCCTGTAGGAGAATCTCTGGCTTTTCACAGAATCATACATTAGTGAGCTACAGGCATCAACAAAACGTGGGAAAGCTGTATTTGGAACAAAGGATTTTTGTCTTCAAGTCATAGTATAAAATACTGGTATATTTTCCTTGAGAGATACCAATGGGAAGCCAACAAGTCCAATGCTTAGTTTAGGTGAGCAGCAAACACTCATCTTCTACGTGTTGCTTTTCAACCAGACTGTCACTCAGTGAAGCATCACTTTTGAAATAGGCTCCATGCAAACTCTAGGTAGTAAAGTGAAGCATCACTTTTGAAATAGGCTCCATGCAAACTCTAGGTAGTAAAGTGAAGCATCACTTTTAAAATAGGCTCCATGCAAACTCTAGGTAGTAACTCTGGCTTTCAGGGGAAGCAGGAACTATCTTTCTTGTCTCAGTTTTTTTGGATGAACAAACTGAGCTTTGTTTAAAAGGGCAAGGCCTTAAAACAAAGTGCAAAGTAACCATCCTCTGGAAAGAATACATCTAAGTATTAACAGTGTAGAAAAACACAGACTTAGACCCTTCTGCCTCACCATCTTCTTCAAAGAGTAAGCACCTAACTTTGTAAGTGGTTATTATCTGTCATTAGGATGAACATAGCCAACTTTACTGCAATCAAATGCAATTTACCAATTCCTGATTGGAATCTGTATGGCATACTGGAAAGCTCTGATGCAAACAGTGCTGTGCAAATGCAGTGCCTTTATTAAAACAAAACCCAAACAAAAATGCATCTTTTTGGCATACTGAAAAAAACTGCATCATTAATACGTTCTGAAAAGTTTTAAGCAGGAAACTGCTATGTTATTCAAAATCCTCTCATTTTCTGGAATCATAAATTTACTTCATTTGTGGTAGAATTTGACAAATGAACATAGTTAAACCTGGAGAGGACTAGTCAGTCCACAAGGAGTCAGAATAACTATTCATGTTCCTAGTTACATCCAAGTTACATTTTTTTTTGCTACCAAAGAACTTTTGTTCTACAAACATTGTGGCCTTAGTGATCAGTATCTCATGTAACGTAGGCTTAGCAAAAAATGTCTAATGCATCTTTGCATCAGTTCCACAGCGCAGTTCAACATCAGATACAAGTCTTGCTTCCACTTTAATAAATGGCAGTTGTCATAAACCACAGTACTCTGCAGAGCAGCTGTGCAGAGCTTTCAGCAGTGACCTGCTTTTTGTTACTAACTGGTACTTAGTAAACTCTTCTGGGAGGTTATTTTCCCTTGTCAGGGTCACTGTGACTTATGATTTAAAAAAGAAACAACATTCCCCATGGTAACAGTATTTTCCCTTCCCTTTCACAGTGTGTTGACAAATTAAAACTCGGGAGACTTTTTGCTGTATTATGCAAGTATATAACTTTGCTGTCTAAGTACTTATTGGTCTTTCTCATGTCAACAGAATAATGCAACCTTCTCAGGTATTTGTCATACAGATAGGATGACTCCCAGTTCCTTTCCATGGCAATTTATATATGGAGTCTTCTGTTGTCTGATGAACTCCCCACAGTCAGAACATAAGCAACAGACTGACATTACTGATCATTTAGTGATAACATTGGCAATAATAAACTTTGGTCAACACTTGGCATCATTGTATGCCATTAGAATCACAGTGTTACTACAAGACCAGTATATTGCTCATGACTTTTTAAGGAATGACAATGCCAAACAGTATTAAACTGACTGTGTTTAACAGAAGAAGAACAAAGACCTCATTTTCTGCTTATACTCCATCCTTGTATGCAATCCAGGCTATTCAAAACCACACCAACAATGCACTGTTCTGCATCTGCACTGCTAACATTTAGAAGGGACATAAGAACACAGAGTCTGTTAGGAAAGCTGTATTTATGTTCTTATTACACAAAGTGGCCACGGTCAAAATGACATAGCAAATTTTTTACAAGAGCAGTAAAGCTTTTATATGGATGTGAAGTTAATGGAAACTTTAAAACTTCTTTACCAGATGAATTTCTCAGTCTGCATTTTCAGCCAAAAGGCATGAAGGAGGCTGTGTACTGAGGATGGTTAAGATGACAAGAGAGGACTTCCATACAGGATCAGTGTATCCCTCAACTGCTGCCTGAGACTACTAAAATCCATTTCTCTTGTTATTATGCTTGTTTACAGTTTCCTCTACACCAGACATTTTAAACATTGTTATAAATGTATATACCATCCCAGTCAAACTCAGGAATTTTGACACTTTTCCAGTGTTGGATATATTGAATCAGGAGCTACTCAAAAGCTTTAAGTAGAAAGGTTCTGATGCAGTCAAATGCCTTTCATTACTTATGGAATTATTAGGGATGCCAGCATGGATTGTAAAGATCAATGCAAGGTCTCATGAAGCCATAGCTGGGGGTATTCCTTAGACCTACTTCATTTATGCTGCTGTTAAATTCATTTATGCCCTTCATATTTCTACAGCAGGATGTATATTCAGAGGGTGAGGTGTGTTTTTTGGAATGATTCACTACTGAGGTATTATCAAGCAGGATTTTATCTCAATTATTTAATATGTATTTGCACTCAATAAGACTTCCTGTTTCAAAATGCCTGCCCATACAGAGAAGTATAGAAAACCTCATTTATTGTGCCAAGACAGCTTTTTCATACACTTCAAATTTGTACTGGATGCCATTCTCTTCTTGGATACCAGCAGGGACACCTGGGTACCTGCAGAGGGGAGAGGGAAAAAAGCAAAATCCAACAAGTAGATAAAAATGTCACTATGGATCACCTTTAATTTATCCAATCAATTAGAAGAGAGTTGCTTGAAAAAGGAGATGAAAATTCCACTCTTTCAACAGGCATACTAATCATTTTTAGGAATTGTGTTAATTACTATCAGCAACTTGTAAGCATCTTTTTATCTTATGAAAGCATATTCTGATGAAAAAAGCCCCAATCTTTTTGGCTTGATTAAAAAAGCCTCAAGATTTTTATGAAAGCCTCCAACATGTTACTTAAAATCCCTGCAAAGGCAGAAGAGATACAGCACACTTTTGGTTTTTTTCCTCAGGGGGTTTAGAGAAATCCTATGGTAAAGGTTTCTACTGCCTGCTAGTTGTAATCTCATTGCATAGGACATAAAAGTATGAACATAACCATGATAACACAGAAGAAACTACTACAAATTGCAGAAACTTACAGTTTAATACTCATTCCTACTAAGTTTGCTAGGAAGAAATAGTTTTCTCCAAAGAAAGGAAGAACCTTAGAAATCTGTGAAGGCTCAACCCTCCCTGCTCAAACCTATTTAAATTGTCTTTGGCAATTTATTAAAGATAAAATCTATTGACTAACAACACACTGAGAGTTATGAAACTTAATAAATATTAAGAGTCATTCTAAAATAAGAAACAATAAGAAAGTTACTTTTTAAGCAAACCAACAAATGCAGTTCTTTACTGTAAAGCTTATGGGAAGCTTGAAGCATACACAACAATCTCTCTGTGCTGAGTGTGGTGCAAGTCCAGGTTCTAAGTAGAATATGACTCCACGGAAAAAATACACACAGAATCACAAAGGTTGGAAGAGACCTCTAAGATCAACCATACCTATCACTAACAAACCACTAAACCATGTCCCTAAACAAAGCATCTAAATGTTTCTTAAATGCCTCTGGGGATGGTGACTCCAACACCTCCCTGGGAGCCTATTCCAATGCTTAACAACTGCTTCAGTACAGAAATGTCTCCTTTTATCTCATCTAAACCTCTCTTGCTTCAACTTGAAGCCATTTCCCCTTGTCCTCTCACTGTTAACCCTGGAGAAGAGACCAACCCCCATCACACTACAACCTCCTTGCAGGGAGTTGTAGAGAGTGAGAAGGTCTTACCTGAGCCTCCTTTTCTGCAGACTAAACAACCCCAGTGCCCTCAGCTGCAACTCCTAAGACTTGTGCTCCAGAGCCCTCACACCAGCCTCATTGCCCTTCTCTGGACACACTCTAATGCCTCTACATCCTTCTTGTACTGAAGGGTCCAAAATTGAACACAGGAGTCTAGGTGTGGCCTCACCAGTGCTGTAGAGCAGTGTGATCACTTCTCTGCTCCTCCTGATCACACTATTTTTGATACAGGCCAAGATGCTGTAGAGTTAAAAAGCACCTCTAACTCAAACCAGAGCATGTCTTTAATAAGGCTTTTACACATTCAAAGTAGATTACTAATACTTGCATCTGAACACAAGACATCTTTGTACTTACTCTGTGAGAAGTTTGTAGTCTTTATGGTCAATTTCTGGGAAAAATGTGTCACTTTCAAATTCCTGCAAAATTCTTGTCACAAACAAACGATGATTAATTGGTTTCTCCATTGCTGCCTTTCAAAACAAAAGAAACAATGGAGTTGTTCCCTGTAAAACAGCTCAACCATGCATGAGGTAGTGTTATCAAAATTCTCAATATGCTTGTTTTCTATTTGAAGTCTGTAAAATAATATCAAGTTTAAGTTCTTACTTGGAACACTAGCTTTCTTTACCAACTTGCCAAATTCTTGTTCTGCCTGTACCACAGCAGTATTCAAAAAGGACCACGAGGTAAGAGCCTTAGCATATTTTCTACTTGTAGATGGCACTTCAAGTATGTTATCTAGAACTGAAACTCAGTTACTATTTTATGTAATACAGGATTTACACAAAGCAGTGAAAGTTCAGCTCCAAATCCTCTAATTCTGGATTCTACCCAAGAGCACTTTCTAAAGGGATAATGTCATCTTGTTCCAGTTCCACCTGGCAAGTTGCAGCAATAACTCTTCTCACAGCTTGGAGTATTTAACAGGAATTAAGAAAAAAAGATGAGTTCTGTGAGAAGAAAGAAGTCTATTCTCAACAAGCAATTTCTGAATCATAACTCTTTGAAAGACAGGAAGCTTTAAGTGGTGGGAGAGGCCCACACCTCAAAGTAATTTCCCCAACATTTAAATACTGCCATTTCTAAGGATTTATAATGTATCTTTAGTCTACATTAGTTTGCAGTTCCAATGATCAAATTATCTATCAACTTCAAAGTTTGTTATGACAAAGAAAATATGCATTGAAAGGTATATAACAACAACAAGGAAAATCTCCATGCTCCTTGGATGAAAAACGTTATGAAGACAACTGCTAGGTAATTCCCTCACTAGTTCCCCTCAACAAGTTCACACAAACTCAGGAGTTAAAAACAGGTGTTTTGCCTCCAGATCAGACTGAAAAGTCACATCTTTCAGACTTTCTCAGCATTAAAAGTTGTATTTGTACCTGGTTACAACCTACTTTTGAAAAGCTTACAGCTGTTTCTTGCTTTTCCTTACATTTGAAATGGGCACTGCTTGTTGTTAGAAGTGATTCACCACGCAGCATGTTATTAGGTACAACTTTGGACAATACTGGAACCAAGTAATAGCAAAGGTAATCCAATAAAATTAATTGCTATCATGCTGAGAAGTTAAGTTTCTAGAAAAGCTGCTCTATTACTAGAGAATGGCTTAAAATGGAAGGAGTAAGTCACAGCAACCAGCGTTCAACAGCATTAAACTAGTGTTCATCTGATCTGTGTAGAAAGACATTTTTCCTTTCTTTAGAGTGGGATGTAAGAGAAACATCTGCCTCCAGAATGGAAGAATAATAAACTGCTTCACAAATAAAAACATGTCATGTTCTGTAAACAGAGATACTTTTGGTTTTAGTAGAAAACTCTGGCATTTCCATAAGGATTAATGTAGTTGCTCACTGACATTCAATTCACTTGTGCCCTGTCCAGCCCTCTCTATCAGTTTCTCCACCTTCTCTGGTGGAGAAGTTAAGTTAGAGGATGCATAGTACTGATTTGATAGAAAACCTGGACATCTTTACTCTGAATTTCATCAAGAAAATATACATTATGCATATTTACTCTAACGAACAGAATAGGGTGAGTATGACTTTGTTTTAATGTAACATATACATAACACAGAGGTATAGATCCAAAGTCTTGAATACTTAAACAGGATGTGCATAACTAAATATATTTCTAGTGATCAATACTGTGGGAAGTAAGCACAATATTCAATAGACAAAACATTTCAAGTAAGTAGGAGACCAGTAATACCTTTTAATGTTTTGCATCTTTTGTTAATGTGAGGACAATGTATGTGATGGAAAAGACAGATAAACAGATAGGACTTGTTGGAAATAATGGTACCAGGGCAAGAGGAAGGGATTTTTAAAACAAAATGATGGTATGTCTGAGCTCATGCTTCTGTTAATTTGAAATAGCTGCATCTCCACTCCCTAGTTGTTACATTTCCCTCACTCCATTGCCACACAGGCTTTCAAAGTCCTTCTTGGTATGATTTCAATTTACTGTGTTTTTCCCCTCATAATCCATTCAGTCATCCTTGGACTGTATTTGTACCTGCACTGTTTGTTTCCCTTGGGAATTGCTTAGATGTATGTTTTCCACAGAGGCTCACGTCCTGGTGCAGCAGCTCATGAGCCTTTCAAGGTATTGCAGCCTATGCAACAGGGGAAAGCAACCTAAATGAAATACAGTAATACTATAAAAATGTCCAAGTAAACAGTCTTATTTATTTGTGTTCTGGTTTTCAACCCTTAAATGTACTGGATCATATAGCTAAGCTGCATCTTGAAGCCACAGGAGTCCTAAAAACATACTCTATACATTAAAAAAAGAATCTGACAAGTGAAGGTCTCACACCGTTCTAGATCTTACTTAGGTAAAAGGACTTGCTTAAGTTAAACTTTGGCTGTTAGGAGAGTTGTGGTGGTAACCAGGAGAATGAATTGCCTTCAAAAATCCTTCCTTTCTGTACTGCCAGGTCTCAGTTTAGTGAGGTAGGGAACAGCCCTTCCTTCCCAAGCTACTAAGGCTAAACCTAGTGAGGAAGGAGACACTGGTAGCAGGCACCACCAATTCTCTCCCAAGGACAACAGGTAGTTGAACAAAATTCTTCTATGGCCATTCTTGAAAAGCCTGTCCTTGCAGAGGGAGATACACTTCAGTCACTAGACTTGCCTGTGTGTTAAAGGATGGCCTTTAAATCTTTCCCTCTATGAAAAAGAACTTAAAAAGCAACCATCTTTCACAGCTGCATGATTTGTTCCTGTGACTGACTCATACATTAACCTTTTTAGTCATTATTTTTTTCCCCATAGGAATGGCAAATCAATACGTTTGTTCATAAGAATGAGTACACAAAAACCTTTCTTTCCACACTAAAAATCCTCTGAGTTTATTTTCAAGAGTGTACTGGAAAGGCTGGATATTTCCATCTGTGAAAGTATAAAGTATAAATGCTAAACTAGAGAGAAATTTTAAGCTTTTAGAAGAAATTATTATCTAAGCCACTAGTCTATTGCTAATATTGTAGTTGTGTTTCCTTAATTTTATTTATAACTAGGCAATAGCAAGAAGTATTGGCCACCAGAGGCAGGACTACAACAGTCAGTATTTGCACAACCCAAATCTCTGTGGGAGGAACAGTGCTGTCAGCTGTAATGCTGATACTTCTACATAAAAGAGGTATTAGGGAATTGCACCAAGAGTGCTAAAACTCCTTCTCAGAAGACATCTAGAAGGTCATAGGAATACAGGAAAATTGCCTTCCCGCTCCCATCTTTTTGTTCAGACCACTACACACAGCTACACAAGGGAAAATTCTCCCCAACAAAAGGACTTTGTGACATTACAATAATGAAATAAGAGAATTATATTTGCATATATACCAGGAAGACAGTAGCCTGTCAATGAGCTGTCTGCATAGCTCCCTTGTGAGAGGATCTCAGTTTCAGTCACATTTCAGACTGAATGCAACACATCAAAAACATGAAAAAATACACATTAAGTCTCTATCCCAACAGGTACACAGATTAAAATTTAATTCCAGCAGGTACACAACCCAAACCAACTCTGTCCTATATGCAGGGAAGCTAGAAAAATTACTCTTTTAGCTTTCAGAGTTTACAGGAAAGTTAGACATACTGAAACATAATCTCTAGAATGTATAGGTTAGTACATTAGTATTAGCTAGTCAAGTTTTGGCAGGCTTGAAAAAATCATGATAAAACTAGTGACTCAAATGGTTAAAACTTCTCTCTTAAAGAAGAGATCACTACAGTACAGCAAAGATTGGAAGCTTAGCAAATGTGGCATTCACAAACCACTTTAGGGCATTCAGAACCCAGTGAAGCTTGTATGCTTAGTCAAGAAACTCTATTAAAGAGGGTAATTAATCATCTGCAAGAGACTTGCTGTGCTAAATATGAATAGCAACTTCATAATTCAGTTATCTGGAAGAAGGGAAGGGGACAGATTACCAAATACAATATGTCGAATTCTAATACATAGGAAGACATATGGGCCCAAATATTAAATAAAACTTTTCCTTGGAGATTACTAGAAATTTAATTTTCCACCTCAAGCCTTTTTGTTGAAGAACTTTCCCAAATGTTATTTATCACCAGCATCTATTTTCTGTTATGGCCAGCTTATATATTAACTAAGCAGCAAAACCAACAGAAAGAATTTTTTTATGAAAGAACTTTTTGTTCTGTTATGAAATTACAAGTTTCTTCTCCAAATTTAATACACAAATACAATTCTGTCCTTCAGCAGTGTGACCTTGAGTGTCATTGTTTGCTTCTATGGCATTTAGAAAGCAACAAGCTGAGCAGAAACAGATAAATTGGAAGAGACAATTTTAAATGTTTGAGATGCTGTAGAAAAAACTTTATCAAGGTGAAAACCTGTTTGACACACAGTCTGTAAAGAGGCCTTGGTCATGAGGACCTGAGTCATCAATGCTTCAATTGTTGTTTTTTTTTTTTCTTTTGTCAAGTTTTGTTGCTAGGTTTTGGGTTGGTTTCTCCCCACTGTAGGTTCACTGTTAGGGATTTGTGCTTTGCTATTTTTACAAAGTGAAATTTATAGTAAACACTCTATAAACAACATAAGACTATACCATCCACATACATAAATCTATACTTTGGTGGGTTTTTTTTGTTTGGTAGGTTGGTTTTTTTGTGTGTGTGTTTGTTTTCTTAAAGTTCCTATTTAATATTTGGGGATGTCCTGGACTTATGGTTTCTGCTGCTAATAAAATCTGAATGTTGATTTTAATCAGTTTAACACACACAGTTTAAATTCAATTAAAAGACAGAGCAGATTCCCTTAGGACCTCCACGTAGCACTATTTTTCAAAGTTAAAACCAAGACTTGCACCTCCCTATTAAAAGACAATACCTCCACACAGAGTGCATCTACATTAGTGTTTTAACTCAGCCCAGAAAAGTGGTTCTGAAATCCATCTTGCCATTGTCCCCACTCACCATGCTGCAGTGGTACTGCAGAGCAGCTTTGGTGTGCATGAAGTGAATTTCTTGTGGATGAAACCAAGCCAGAAAGTCTGCTCCAGGAACATGTTTGCTAAGTTCTAACAGCTCATTGGGGCTCCAGGGCCAGAACCAATGAGTGAGTCACCATAAGTTTTGCAGCACACAGCAAGCACTTAGGAGCCAGCAGATGGCTCTCAAAACGTTTAAGTGCTCACGCAAAATCATGGAGAGCTTCTCATGACACATAACAGCTTCATAATTGCTGTGACCTACTGGGCATTGCACTGCTCCTTCCTGATCCATCCAATCAACAGCAACACCAACTCCTCTCAGGATATTGACAATAGTACAGAAGATCCAGTATGGCACCACACTGAGACCCAAAGAAATGAAACTTGTAAACCTGTGCTGTAAGAAGTCCAAAAGCTTCCTTGGAGTTAACAGTACTACCTTGTGTGGCTCTATCAGGAAACTGAAAATCTGTGGATCGCTGTCAAGTCAAAATTTAAGAAGATGAAGGCTGCATGAGGTTTTTGAACCATCAGTGGCCTGTGGGACCCACTTTCAATCTTTTCTGCTCTCATGATGCTGAAAATTCTGGAAAATAGGTACTCGGCACAGAGTTAATGGAGAAAGATAGAGTTCCCTTTCATTGGAATTCCACACCTTCAGGATGTTCAACATGGATGCACACACCTGTCCCAAGGGATTACACCTTTGATAGATTTTTATTGGTAGTTAACACATTGATAACTATAGCCAACCCTGGCACTAGGTTTTCCAGTGGCCCACCCCTGGTGGTCTTCAGCTCAGCCCCTCAGAGACAGCCCACTGGGGCTTGGCCCTCTGCTGTTGTTTAGTCTCCAGGGTATCTGCAGGTGGCTTCTTCCAAACACCATGTCCTTGGCAAGGCATGGGAAAGTCCAAACCAGTCCTTTAGGAACAGGCCTAGTGGCTTCTAATACGTGAACAATTCAGGAAGCTTCGTAAGTCTCTAATAATCCTAGAAATCTACAGAATGTGTCCAAATCTTTAGGCATCACTCCCTTCCTAATACTAATGCTCTACTCGGCCCTCTGTGTTCCCACCAAAATGCCTACAATGCCTAACTGCTCTGCCTTTTCCTACTGTAGAGGGCAAGGCCCAGAACAAAGAGTTTCCCAGAGTATGCTGTCAAACACTGCATGAATGTAATCTACAAGGACATGGATGGCCACCCTGTCCAGAGCTCACCTCTCTCTATTCTTCAGAGGACCTGAGGCAGCTTATGCCAATACTGCCAGCATTCTGGAGAGAAGTGTTCTTGAGAACCTAGGAGCAGTGTGCAAGATGGCTGTAAGCAACAAACAGCTGCACTGTGTCTATCCATATAAATGTTCAGAGATCATCAGGCTCACTCCTCTCTGCTCTTGCAGTCCTACAAAGAAGAGGCTGTAAACAGATGCAGTTCCTTGCCTCTTTCCCATTCCTTGCCTCTCTAGTCAGGTAGGGGTTGGGCTCTTCTCCATGGCAGCTAGTGACAGGACAAGAGGCCATGGCTTGAAGCTGCAGCAGGGGAGGGTTACACTGGACATTAGGAAGCACTTCCTGACGCAGAGGGTGATTGGGCTCTGGAATAGGCTGCCCAGGGAGGTGATGGAGTCACTGTCCCTGGAGGTGTTTAAGAAAAGATTGGATGTGGCACTGAGTGGCATGGTTTAGATGTTGTGGTGTATTGGGTCATAGGCTGCACTTGATGATCCTGGGGGTCTTTTCCAGTCTTGGTGATTCTGTGATTCTGCTGCTGAGGGCAACATCCTGTCCTGAAGTGCCATTCTGGAGCATATGCTCTAGCATCTCTGCTTGCCTCAGTATGTAGAGGCTGGGCAGGGCACAGCAAGCCATCTGTATTTCAGACAGAGAGGCAAGCTGGACACCTGTGTCCCAAAAAGTGCACTTCCCTTTAGGTAGTTCTAGAGAGCAATGAGGTCTCCCCTCAGTCTCCTCTTTTCCAGACTAAACAGGCCCAGATCCCTCAGTCTTTCCTCCTCAGGCTTATGCTCTAAGCCCTTTAGCAGCTTGGGAGCCTCTGTCCCCTCTCCAGCACCTCCATGTCCCTCTTGGAGTGAGGGGCCCAAAACTGGATGCAGTACTGGAGGTGAGGCCTCCCCAAAGCTGAGCAAAGAATCATAGAATCATAGAATCACAGAATGGGCAGGTTGGAAGGGACCTCAAAGATCATC
>VWZO01000745.1:81221-94101 GCA_013396975.1 Bucco capensis
CTTGGTGTCATCTGCAAACTTACTAAGGGTGCACTCCATGCCCTGGGCCAAATCATTGCTGAAGATGTTGAACAGGAGTGGCCCCAGGACTGAGCCTGTGGGACCTCACTCGTGACTGGCTGCCAGCTGCATTGAACTCCATTGACCACAACTCTTTGGACTCAGCCATCTATCCAGTTTTTAACCCAGTGGAGCGTATGCCCATCCAAGCCAAGAGCAGTTAATTTCTTTAGAAGAATGCTGTGGGACACTGTATCAAATGCTTTACTAAAATCCAGATCAATAACATCCACAGCCTTCCCTTCATCCAGTAAGCGGGTCACCCAGTCACAGAAGGAGATCAGGTTAGTTAAACAGGACCTTATACTATTCCATCTTTCTTTGAAGTGTTAGCTCTACCAACTAGAATTTAAAACACTTTACAGAGTCTGGGTGCTCTTCCTAATGGAATCACAGTGAACTAGCTCCTGCTGGTGCCAAACAGCTCTCTACTGCATGACTGTGTGGCTACACTCAGATGCAGAAGAGGATATGCTCAGCAGGTCAGTAGCATCGCTTGCAAATGAACAGGAGAAGCCAGATACAAGACTAGGAACAGAGAAAGGCTGGTGGAGGTTGGCACCATCACCTGCAGGAGGCAGATGAAAAGCAAAGTGCTTTTCTTTTCATCAAAAGGCAAAAAGCAAATAGTGCTTCCAGAGTGGCCTGCTCTCCTCCCCAAGGCCTGTCCTTACAAAGCAGTGTCTGTTTTAAAAGATCTGAAGTTTGTGTCAAACTCCCCAAAGTGCTAAAAGTGGAAATGTCATGTCCTCATCTCTACCTGTTTCAAATCACTCCTGTTGCACTTACTTGCTGAAGTAGTTATAGACACTTTCTCCATCACAGGCTTGCATTATAAATCTTTACATTACATTATAAACATTTGAGCCATACAAAGTAGTAAGATTTAAATAATGCTTTAAAAGCAAATACTTAAGGCTACTGAATAAAATCATTGACTTCTATTACCAATTGTTACTTTCCACATTTCTACATGGTATAACGGAAATATTTTGTAATCCTTTGTGCATCTCTAATACAGGCACTAAAGATACTACCTGCAGTTTTGGGAGAGATGTATGTTTTCCATCAAACCCTCTTAATTAAGGACTTAATTAATTTAACCAAGATCACCAAGGTAATTTGAATCCAGCGATCTTTCTAAAACTATCACTTTTCTCCCTAATAAATTGAAAAATCCTTTCAAATATCCCAAGCAAATGGCCAAAGGAGGGAAAACAGTTGAAATTACCTTATGCTGATCAGCAGAAGTAATAAGTTGCAAAAGTACTCACAAGCAAAACTGCCTACTTAGATTATAAGTATTGGCAACTAGAGTCTAGAAAGTGTCACTGTTTTCTACCAAATATCATCCAGATACTGGAAAAATAGTTAAATTAGCAGTTTAAAACATGAATACGCTTGGAAGAACAAACAAAAAGACTCATCTAGTGCTGCAAAGAGTGATCATGTGGCCATTGCATGGAAAGGGTAAATGATGCTGCTCCTAGTATGCATCCTGCACAATTACAGGACAAAGCTGAATCTAGTCTCTTGCTTATGCTGTGTAGTTATGCCCCATCTGAAGATAATCTGTCTCCAGAAATAAACTTGCTACTTACTGCCTGGAAGCAACTTTGAAGGCCAAGAGTGAAGGACAGGTTAGTTTTGTATGATAATGCATGATAAAAGACTGACTCAAATATATGAGATGGACTTCACCACATGCAAAAATGGTTATAAAACATAAATTAAAAAAAAGGAAGCTAGAGGAGTTACAGTGTTTTACAGGCTATTTGCATAAGCATCTTATTTTTCTTACAAACATAGCAATATCTAACTACTTTGCCCTTTTTACTGTAAAAGATGCATTCCCTAAAACACAGAGAAGAGTTTAATTAAAGCCACAAACTGCCAAGACAAGAAATATCAGAAAATGTATTTTGGTACCCTGTATTAAAAACATATTATCAATCCTAATTTGCTAGCAGGAGTGTTGATGGCATTTCCATCAAGTGCCAAACAAGAAGTGGAGTATACTTCCCACAATACTTGTAATGATTAAAGGACAGCAGAACTGTTTCCTTCACTGTAAAAAAAAATCTTAATTAAGATTTAAAATTCTTAGTAAAGAAAGACTGCTTACTGATGTTCTTATTCCATATTCTCCTGATTGATATGAAAGGAATTAGGGTTGATGGCCATAATCTTTTGTGAGGTACTGTTTGACAATAAATACACATTACATGAGAACTTAACAGAAGGTGACAAAGAGAGTTAAAGGGCCAGCTCTTTGTTTCTCTATATATCTGTATGAAGTGTCATATTCTGGCTAAAAATGCTGGATCATTTTTCCTTTTCTTTTATTTCCATATCCTCTGCATAGTCTATCTAATACCTCAGTAAAATAAACATAATGTAGGTTTTGGCTGAAAATGCCAGTAATTTAGGCATTTAAGAAAAGCCCTCAAGAGCACAATGACTCTGTGACATTGTACCACTAGAAAGAACACATTTCATTACTTGGACAGATATTTTAAACCTGTGAGTTGAGATCTTACTTGCCAACACTTGTTCTGCTGGAATAACGGGAGTTTGCTGGATTACATGGAATCTGAGCCTTGCTCATCCCATCAGAGAAAGGGAGCAACTGAGTACTCTAAAATGTACCTTGTAAACTGAAGTGCCTCCAACGATCCAAACCATGTCTACTTTACTTTTTAACTCTGGTGAATCCAGAAGAGCTAAGGCATCATCCAGACTTTTGGAAAGATAATGTGCTCCTTTTGGGGTTTCCCTAGAAAAAACAAAGTTTTATTACACAATAATTAAAGGACTATTCATCATGATAATCAATACAATCAACGTGGTTTGCTGAATTCACAGATAACTAGATGTTTCACACTAGTTACTTATTTTGAAATGCCTATTATTGCTGAACTGTGTTAGAATTCTCATCTGACTTCAGGACTGTTTAATAAATCACAGTTTAATCATAAATGTGACTTAAGAGGCATTATAAATTACAGGTTTGAGATTTTATACCGTGTCTTTAAAAAAGTGCAACAGAGAAATTTAGGTATTTATAAAATCAAATATAGATTTTTTTTTTTTACTTGAACTCTAGAATATCAATATTTAATTTCATAAAACTAGTCTAAAAGCCCCTATGCCCTGCCTCCCCCCATATTCAGGGGTTAAAAACCCATCAGCATCCCCCAAAGCAATCAACCATTATAAGTGGACATTTTAAAGAATATTTGGATGGCCGTGGGTGATGCATTCAAGAAGACAGCTATGAAAAATGACAGTTCTTGTTCCTTAAATGCTAATAAAAATAAACTTTAAAAAGGGCTTAAGAGCCACTAATCTAACTAGGGCCTAGAAAAATAGTTAAGTACGACTCAGAAAGACTGCTAACTGTTCTCAGATGGTTTGTGTTTAGAGTTAGGACTAGTATTTATTATGCAAAGTAATAATTACCTTGTTAATTATTTAAAAAATAGTCATGGCCATAATAATTAAAAAATGAAAAGTAATGATATCCCTCAGAACCAATAGCAGAGATGTTTTGTAACCTAATATAAAAAATGTTACATTTAGAATTACTTCAAGATGTATTGCTATATGTATCTTATAGGTGTGGACTTTTTTTTTTCTCACAGGCTTACTATTCATCATACATACTTGAGTTCCCTGCTGAGCACTATATTAATTCTGTCTTTTAAAGGACGATTCTTCTCAGGAATGGAGAACCAGGTTTTTTTACCCATTATCAATGCATTCTGTTTACCTGAGTAAGAGAGAAAACACTTATTTAAACAGTATAGAATCACAGAATGTCCTGAGTTGGAAGGGATCCACAAGGATCATGGAGTCCAACTCCCATCTATGCACAGGATAACCCCCAAAATTACATCATGTGCCTAAGAGCATTGTTCAGATGCTCTGGAGCAACCTAATCACATTTCCTCTCATTCTATCTCTTGTTACTCTGGAGAAGAGACTGACCCCAACTTGCTACAACCTCCTTTCGGGTGGCTGTAGAGAGCAAGAACACCTCCTCTGAGCCTCCTCTTCTCCAGGCTAAACAACCCCAGTTCCCTCAGCTGCTCCTCCTAACACTTGTGCTCTAGACCCATTACCAGCTTTGTTGCCCTTCTTTGGACACACTCCAGCACCTCAATGTCTTTCTTGAAGTGAGGGGCCCAAAACTGCACACAGTATTAGAGGTGCAGCCTTTCCAGTGCTGAGTATAGGGGGATGAACACTTTCCTAGCCCTGCTGGCCACACTGTTTCTGATACAAGGCAGGATGCTGCTGGCCTTCTTGGCCACCTGAACACACCAATGGCTTATCTTTAACCACTGTGAAACTGTGTCTCCAAGGCCTTTTCTGCCTGGCAGGTTTCTAGCCACTGTGTCCCAAGCCAAAAGCATTGCATGGGGTTGTTGTGACCCAAGCGCAGGACCCAGGCAAATTAAAGAAATAGTCAAATTAAATCCAAGGCAGAACTGCAGCAGGTGTTCAATCATGTTCTAGAATTCACATGTATAATTTCTGGCCAAATCCATTAGTCTGATTCTCTCTTATACGTACCCTCCCAGGAAGAGGGCTTCTCTTTAAGAGTAAATGGAGTTGTCATAGAAATAAATACGCAAAAGCTAAAATTAATTTTTTTTTTTTTTAGTGCTACAGCAACAGGAAAGATTTTAGAGAAAAGAAAATACTATTTGTTCAGAGCTGCCCTCCCTACTTCTTTATCTGAGAGGCTGGATCTACTAGGTCACATCAGAGGAACAATGCTTCAGCTGTTTATTAGCAGCATCTAAAGGTCTTCCTCCTGCAGATAAGCTCCACGAATACTTTTTCAAGAGACATACTGCAGTGTCAGTTTAGATATGTCAGCACAGACCACTGTCACCACTGCTGAAGGAAGTGCACAAGTTCTGAAAAAGGCATGTATTGTGAAGATTTATGGCAGGATAATCCATTAAGAGGTCTGGTTGTAAAGCAACTTAACTACTTTGCATCTAAGGTCATAGTTTATCAAAAGATTTGCAGTTAAGATAGAGCAAATTTTTTCCATTTAGTTGTATTTAAAACATCTTTATTTTTTAATTATGGGTTATTTGTGCCAGGTATGATGCAAGTTGCAGACGTATAAAAAGAGTTACAATTGGGTTCTTTTTTGTATGTCAGGTTGCAGTGAGCTGAACCAGGTGTCTGAAACCTAAGTAAAATTCTTCACTTAAGACTGTTGCACAATGGGATTTGATGTTCCTTGTGGAATAAGCAACAGATCTTCAAATCAGAATATGGACTAGGTCACTTAATCAGAACAAGGGCACATGTTTGGCTGCCCAGATGTTTTAGCAAACAAGTGAGTTTTGGTAGACAGAGGTTTTAACAGGAGCATGAAAAAACAAGCCACAGGAAAGATTGACCACACTGTCAAAGAAGCAGCAGAAACATGAGGATAAATCTGCTGTCTCTCATGGCTCTGATGCCACCAGATGCAGTGAGCGGGTTCCATGGCTCAGGAAGGTCCTGTTCATCAACTTCCAATGCCTCCTTCCTGCTCCTACCCACACCTTATAATGATAGTTTACACAGATACTCAGTAGCCTAGTCTACTGGGTCAGAAAATTAAAACAGGTTAAGGAAATGCCAAATCAGCATTGAAGTCAGTGTGAAAGATGAATGGGGGAAATGTAGCAAGACTTGTCTCATCTGGCAGCTATAAGCACCTAGTCAGAACAAGTAAGTAGTTTTCATCTTTTGCATTCCTACTGCCATTCATTTGTGCTGAATCTCATGGGGTTTTTTCAGCCTACAATAACTGGTTTTCTTGCTGGGCCTGAACATTTTTGCTGCATGTTACTAGTAGGGCTGTAGATTAGTGTGTACAGATATAGCTAATACATAGCAGTATTGTTGCTGTACAGTATCAGTACAGTTAGGTTCTTCTGATGTATTGGGATGGCTCAGCAGACGGAAAATCAAGCAATGTTACTGGCACTGGGGTCAGAAGGGTAGAACAAACAGTCAAGGCCGAGCTACAGTAAACAAGTTAGATAAGCTAATACACCCCCCAAAAAACCTCGACTAATTGATCAGCATATAAAAACCTTCCCATTTTTAACTTGGTAAGGGGTGGAGTCGTAGGTAAGGGCAGGTGGGTGAAGTTTTGTATTCCCTTGGGGGAAACAGGACTTCAAAATTCTTTTTATTTACAAATCACCTGCAGCTCTGAAACACCTGATTCATGTCCAGTTTTCTCATCTGACTGAAACAATCTGCAGGGGTAAAATACTTGTGAGGCTGAGGAGCGTGGGGAAGGGCAGGCTGTTTGCAAAAGCAGGGCTTTTTAGGTCAAGGAAAAGTAAAATTACTAGTTTTTTCTCTGATTGAGACCATATAAACTAATTCTGGTTAGCAGAGGCACACCTCAGCAACAAGTAGAACGTTACCTTCCATGTAGGAGGTGCTAGTCATTCTCTGGAAGTACTTGTACTCATTCCTGCCAAGAAAACATTAAGAGCATTACAACGTGCTTTAGGAATATGGTACATTCTTCTAAGTGGAAAAAAAACCTTCTCCATAAGGCAAGTGCCACCGGCGCCCGAGGAGAAGAGGCTGAACGCGGCCAGGCCTGATGCCACGCTTAAAGCGAGACCTTTATCCCTGGCTCTGTTGCATGACCCATGGGCAGGAAGCTGCCGACGCACGTCCCCGGGAATGCCCTGCACGGCCGCGGGGCCCAGAAACCTTCCCCCCGCCCTGCCAACCACCACGGCGGGCACTTTCCCGCCACGGCGAGCATCGCCCTCCTCAACTACAGCTCCCGGCGCACATGACACGTCCCCACAGTGCCCACAGACACGGAGAGCGCCGCGCTGCGCACTGGGAGTTGCAGTCCGCCCGCCACACCGGCGGGAAGGCCTCCACCAGACCCGCCGTACCTCAGCGGCGGCCAAGGCAGGCTGCCATCCTTCCCGATGCCCATATTCTGGCACACGGCCACGATAGAGTTGAGCGACCGCACCATGACCGCCATCCACCGCCTCCCGCCGCACCGCACTGCCTGCGCACAGCAGCGGGGCGGGGCGATGGGAGAAGGCGGTGGAGGCAGCAGCGGCAGGACGCCCGGCGAGAGGAAGGGTGGAAGGGGACGCAGCTCACCCGTGGGCGGAGGCTCTTGACCCTCCGCCCCGCCCCGCTCCCGCCGTCGCATCCGGCGTGGAAGGTGGTGCTGATGCTGTTGGCCCCGGCCCGGGGTACACTATCGCCATGCCACGGGGTCGGCGGCGGGAACGCTGCAGTGGCGGCGGGGGGCAGCAGATGGTGCTGAGCAGGTTCTTCGGAGCGGCGGACAGCAGCGGGGAGCAGGGAGCCGCCCGGCAGACGGTGCGCCCGAGGCGGTGGCGGCGGTGGTGCTGGTGCGAGGCTCGGGGCGTCTGAAGGGTGCGCTCAGGGCCGCAAAGGCTGGCCCTGCGGGAGCCCTCATGACAGTGGCAGAGGCTCTGGGACCTATCTGGTTGCCCCGTATGGGAAAGTCCTGTCAGAAAGGGGGTAGGCAGAGCCGGCCACGGCCCTGCTGCACGAAGGAGTGCCCTCCCAAGAGGCAAGGCCTTCCAGATACCATCGCTTGCTGTAATATCTTTGCCTCTTGTAACACTGAGTAGCAGTACTTAGTCTTTCGGGAAACATACGCGTTTTGTAGGAGCTGAAGCTTTACATGAATGTGGTGAGCTTGGCAAAGGCAGTGTGCTGGTTTGTGTCACAGGGGCGTCTCTTGCAGTAGTGTTGGATCCTCAGCCTTCTACAATGGGTTGAACTTGTGGCCTAGGTCTTGGGGCTCAGAAGACCCAGTCTGCTGTTAAGTGCAAGGCCCAGAGAGCCTGCAGGGAACCAGCAGCCTCCCCATGTCACTACTGGGAAAGAATTGCTGTCTCTCAGCAGCTGGACTTCATTCTGAAATTCATTCTGGATTTTCATTCATGTTTTACCATTCTGCTGTAGTTAATGTTTCTAGGCCTTTCTGGCTCTGGAAAAGTGTATGCTTTTTCACCTGTGTCTGAAGTCAGACTTTTTTGTTATCTTTGGTGCAAATACATACTGAAATGTATGATTACAACTTCCTGTTCATGGAGGGAAAATTGCTTCCTAATTAGTGTTAACCTGGTGGTTCATAATAGTAGACTTGGAAGGGAAACTTCACCACTTGTGTGGACTGTGCATGGATATGTTACATAGAGGTTATGGGCTTAGTTGCTTAGGGTGGAGTTCCTGCTTAGTTATAAGGAGACTGAATTTCCCCATTAATACACTTAAATAATCTGAGATGACCATATGAAATGTGGTCACACGTTGTGTGTTAATCTGCAAAGAAAATGATACTGTGTTCACACGTTGTTGCAGTTGACAGTTACTTTTTTATGTTTAGTCATACTTGGATTCTGTTGGAATACATCCATGATGAAACAACCTAAATTGATGAATTTGCTGCTTAGAAAGTGTTACAAGTGTGTGTGTCAAAAGCCATCTAAGAAGCAGTAGTCTGTACAAAACCAGGATGATGCCAGCTAGGTGTTTGCATATGGTTTAGGAAGAACTTTTAAGTCTGGATTAACATTTCCAGGATGGCGTGGAGTGGATAGGAAGTAGTGGCTCTCAGAGGTGAATAGCTAGTGTCTGGCAAGAAAAGGGCTCTGGACTATGGGAATGAGGATTTGCAGAAGAGATCTGATTCAGACACAAGGTGGTAGTGTATGGTATGATGGGAAAGTCCATTAAGTGCTGGTTCAGTTTTCTGCCACAGAGGTGTCTCTGAGCTGCCTTTTGGAGCCATGGTAGTTGCAGGTGTTTGTTTTCTGGTGCAACAGCTAACTTATTCACAGAATGCACTATTTCTTTTCCATTCAGTAGTCTTGAATGATTGATGAACTTATTTATAAACAAGAAGTATAGGTAGTTACAATGGTTAGGGATTTCATATTTTATAAATTAACTTTGCATTATCTCTGAAATCCTTGGGTGCATTATTATTGTTGTCTTTCATAAAGGATGGCAAAGAGAAAAAGTAACTGAACTTTGTTTAATTTATGGTTTAGGCTTCTGAATTTGGCATAAAAAGGAGAACATTGACTGAAAGTGATGAACCCTGTGAAAAGAAGACCAAGGCACAACAAATTACTCTGGAAGACATCTGTAACCCACTGAAGGCTCAGGATAAAAGTGAGTTGGCTGTAAACAAACCCTCGTGCATTTATACCCAATAAATACTTTTTCATTGTCAAATGTAAGAAAGTTTGTCAGTGGGTACTTCAGGAAGTGACTCAAGTGTAAAATACATCTCTGAAGAGCTATTATGAGTTGGTAGTTATACTGTTAAAGCACCTTTTGGTGGCTCAGGAGCTAGGTTTTGGAGCCTTGTTCCAGAATTACTCTGCACATCCCCTTCACCTGACTCAGCTTTAACAGGTTGTTCAGTCCAGATGCCTAGGCAGAAATGCTGCAACTTTCCTTTCTGTGTGGGTTTAACAGCATGTCTTTTGGACTTAAACTAAAAGAGTTCAGCTTTGGGCCCTTCATTGCAAGAAAGACATAGAGGCATTGGGGCATGTGCAGAGAAAGGCAACGAGACTAGTGAGGGGTCTGGAGGATAAGGAGCGGCTGAGGGAACTGGGGTTGTTTAGTCTGGAGAAAAGGAGGCCAAGAGGAGACCTTCTCACTCTCTGCAACTACCTGAAAGGAGGTTGTAGTGAGATGGGGGTAGGTCTCTTCACCAGGGTTAGCAGAGAGAAGACAAGAGGAAATGGCCTCAAGTTGAAGCAGGAGAGGTTTAGATTAGATATAGGGAGGAATTTCATTACTGAAAGGGTTGTTAAGTCTTGGAATAGGCTGCCCAGGCCAGTGGTAGAGTCAGTGTCCCTGGAGGTGTTTAAGAAATATATAGATGCTCTCCTTAGGGACATGGTTTAGTGGCATGGTTGTGATAGGTAGATGGTTGGACTTGATGATCTTAGAGGTCTCTTCCAGTCTTAATGCTTCTGTGATTCTATGAGAGACACCTGATGGTAATGTGGAGTCTGACCTGCCACTTGGATACCTAAAGAGTACCTCAGAGTAAATAGTTCTAATGCACCATGTGTAACTGTGATATGGCAGCCAATTAATTCCATTGAAAATGCCTCTGCTCCATCCGAAAAAAATTATTTGAAAAACAAATCAGTTCATTAGAGTTACACTTCATTGAAAAGAATTAGCCTCTATAATTTTTTTTAAAAGGAAATATTCAGTTTTGTGGACGTGATGAAATGTCATTATGACACCATCAGCTAGCAATACTGTCTTCTTCAATACTGTACTGAAAAAATACCACTCATCTTCTAATAGAGTCATGGCTGGTTTTGTGGCTTTGCAGTTATCAGTCCAGAAAATAATTGTGCTGCTTTTCTTGTGTATGAAGAAGCATTCAAATGAGGAATATTTGATCCTCCAGGGAAGTTAACCATGCTGATTACATGCATGATTCTGTCAGGCTGGCAGAAATGCTGTAATGGGGGAGGAGGACTGTAGAGGAAAGAGAGACAGGGCAAAATGATTGCGTTCTCTGCTTACTAATGTCATTCTAATAGACATCCTGTTTTAGAAAATAAGTTGCTAATATATTTTTGTTGTGTATTTTTACTGAAGAAGAACTTCAGAAGTGTGAAAAGCCCCATATATGTTTGCAAACTCTAGACAGACTGAGAGAATTCTGCAGTGATTCAGACCAGCAGTGTAACAGAATCCGGAAGAATAGTTTTCTGGAGAAAGAATCTCTCAGTTTGGAAAAATGTCCCAGCATTACTGGGAGAAGTTCAGAATTGGAAAACCCTCTTCAGCCTTGGGACACTAGCACAAAGGTTGCTCAGAAGGTACGTAGAGTGTTGGTCCAGTGCTGTGCAGGTTACTTTTTATGATTTAAAAAAGCAGACTTCGGCACAAGATTTCTTTTTTGGGCTTGTGTTCTACCATGAAATAGTGCAGCAGTACCCAATAGACCTGTGTTCTGTCTTTGTGTGTGGATGTTTTCCTGGAACTCTTAGTATAGTAAGCAGAATGCCTCTTATAGCTCTTCAGTGCT
The DNA here is from genome assembly GCA_013396975.1 of Bucco capensis. Classification (NCBI taxonomy): domain Eukaryota; kingdom Metazoa; phylum Chordata; class Aves; order Piciformes; family Bucconidae; genus Bucco; species Bucco capensis. Next base: position 92,395 of record VWZO01000745.1, read on the forward strand.
GTTGTTTTCAAAAAGCAGTAACAACAGAGCAGAAACAGTGGCAAGAACAAATGTTCAGTGCAGCCTTTTGCTCAGATCTCTTTCGATTCTATCAGATTTGATATGGGCTATAAAATTCCTGACAGACTTTCTCTGCAAAAACATTATTTAGAATGATTACTGAGGTGTAGCTTAATCTGGTTGCTAATAAATGTAACTACTACAGATATCACTCTGTGTTTTTATCTGCAAAACATATGGGTGGCTTCCACAAAAAGTTGTCATTACGATACAAGTTGATAAGAGTGTAATAGTACTTGGCTGCTTCTCTGTGGAAGCTAATTATGGGGCTAATTAATAGTAGTTAATTGATTGTTTTTTGGAGTCAGTTTATTCATTTTGGAGTGTTCAGATCCTAAAAAGCATCTCATTGATTACTGTTGTGCTGTTGCATTGGGACTCCACCGCTCTTTAACAAAGCTTTTTATCTGGATTTTTGAAGGAAGGAAGTTGTAAGAAAGATTGTATCATTCATTTGATCTTCTCTCTCTGGAGGTCATGACCTTAAGCTAGGGTATCTGTGTTGTGTGAACATGAGACCAAAATAAGAATAGTGAATTAAGAATAGCTTCTGACAAGAGATTTCTGTTGTGATTGAGATTATGTAGGCCTGGTCAGTTGGTGAACGGTGAAAACTGATTTCTTCTCCCTCTTTTTCAAACCCTTGTCTGTCTGGAACTTTGTAATTTCTGATCCTTTGGCCACCCAGTTACATTGACATCAGATGTTACCCCTGCTAGTTTATTGAGAAATCATGGTTTAGCTATTTTCACAGATGTTTGTGAACCAAGTCTAGATGCTGGAACTATAAAAAGTGTGTGTTTTGCACATGCATAATGTGAAACATGCACGGGGAGTATCCAGTGACTTTCTCTTCAGTAACGTTGGAGACAGTATGTGCCCGGCATAGGTTGTTGCTTAAAAGTGTGTGTGTTAAAGTAAGTGCAGTACAAGTGTGTGTTTGGTGAGCAAAGGCACATGCAGCTCTCTTTTCACCAAGTTGTGGGTTTAAGATTGTTGTTTCTAAGACTTCAGCTTTCTCCTTGTCTTTGAACATGTTAATCATCTGTGTATCAGCTGGTGCAGTATTTCTACCTTCCTATTCTAAAGTTCATTTCTAATGTGCTAAACTGATGTGATTTTTATGCAAGTGTTGCCACTGTATATTTCTATACTTAGATGCTTGTCTCCAAACAACAGTTGGGTCCATCTGATCACAGATTCTCTGTGAGATTATGATAGCTGTTACCTCCCTTCATGGATCATGGCGAAGGTCAGCTTTAACCATATGCAGAGAGACTGCAAGCAAAATGTATGCAAAGTAAAAGTAAAGAGCAATTATTTCTTACTTGACATACTCTGTCGATAGTGAGGACTCATGATCTACTTGATGAAGCATTACTGTTGTCTTTATAGGACACCTACTGAGTCTTTGCTGCTTAGGCGATCAGATGGGCAAGGCCTGGCCTGGCCTGCCTTCCTAGGAATGGCTCATCTTAGATGTTTGTGTCTTGCATTTTCTTAGAGTTACAAATTTTTATGTGAGTAATTTTCTTTAAATTCCTTGAGATACAAACTTACTACCATCTGAACAATTCAACCATGGGTGGCAGTATGGATCTGCTTGAGGGTAGGGAGGCTTTCCAGAGGGATCTGGAGAGGCTGGAT